>ONZP01000165.1:0-42698 GCA_900312805.1 Fusarium torulosum
GGCAGCGGCCGCTGCCACGCGCACTTTGAGTTGAGTGTGTGTACATGTGGTTGGTCTTGCCTGACAGGGCTACAGCAAGCTTGTATTTATTTGCAATGCGTGATGGCATCATCTCAGCGTGGTGTGGGAGTGGAAGGAAGCCTCTGATACGAGGAGATGCTATACGCAAATTCAATGTGATACTGACCAACAGCTTCGTTGTCCCGTGATGTTTGCCAGCAACTGCGTTGAGATTTTCTCAGCGTGGTAATCGGCATTCAGCGTCTGCTCTCCATAGACCTGGATGTTTTTGCTCTGGCATAGATAAATCTGAACTCGTTGCTGGGCACCCGGCTTTGAGAATGTCGTCTTGACTTCTTGGACAAGCCGGGAATCAGCTGTAGGCACATACTATATTAACCTAAATTTATCGCGTCGTAATAATGCAGTCGATAGACGACCAGTACTCTCGTTAGCAGTAACGTGCATCAGAGTATCTCGAAATAACCGTTAATTCTTGGAAAATCAATCAGCCGGCAGTTGGCGTATTGGCTGGGCTAGTTGAGCTTCCCTGCATCAGGGACGTGGCTTGAGTCGCGTGGGATTTAATGCTCACGGCCGTTGGTCCAGCCTGGTCTAGTCGAGTCCAGTCCAGTCCCTGCTGTCGTTACCACTGTCACTATCACTGCTGGTCTCTTGTTGAACAGTCGAACCTCAATCTCACCCACGGAAATCGATGATCAACGATCGGCGGGGTGTTCCGAACCCGGTTGAACGGCGTCGCCGATTGGAATTTCCAGCGAACATAACACGATACCCTCCGACGAGGATGAGTAATTGACTGTTTGCTATGACTTCAATTACCTTGACGACTTGCCTATTTCGAGCATCGATGCTGACGCATACGGGAAATACACGGGCATCAGCCTTGTAATCACCCAACAAAGGGGTCTCGGAGCGCGCCGCGAAATGGAACAAACTAAGCATATCTGATACTGTGTCAGAACTGTCAGATATGGCAGAGGTGATGGTTATTCATGCAGTGTATCCCTCTGGGCCGATATGCGTCTCACAAGTCCTGAGCACTTCTGTGATTTGGCGAGTACGGCTGAGTCCGATGAGATGAGGAATACTCCTGATACAGCAGGTGGTCGTCGATCGGCGGGAAAGAGATGGTGTTGTCGGGGTCCCTAATTCTCATGGATAAGACGGCTGTTATTACAACGACACATTTGGCGGCCGATGGTCCTACAGAGGAACCTGGCAGTCAAGTGACTCGGCATCTGTTGTGACATTTAATACGAGTGCTTGGATATCTGCTTTGTCAGTCATTTCGTAATGACTTATTCTATAAAATAAAAAAAGTACGACCCTCGGATAGTAGTAGTTGAACAGCATTATAAGGCTTGGCTGGCCTGGGTATCGATGGTGTGCTCCAGTTTCCAGCCTTCTGCTCCCCGTTACGGCATGGACCTCGGTGTCAGTGCCGTGGCGAAAAGTGGCGGGGTTGGGGTCATTTTGTCGGTTAAGAAATGTATGTAATTCATCCTCCTGTAAGTCTTGTATTGATTGTATCAGAACGAGACCTAATCCGTAGCGCCAGTATACAATAATTGCGGCATTGGGTGTATCAAAAGAGGCACAGTTGGCAATATCGTTGATATCATACTCCACCAATAACATATACAAACGCTTCACAACAGCAGCCTCATCATCATGGCAGACAACAGGTGTGAACCACCCATTCACGCATATAATCCAACGGCGTATAAGTCACTTCCAACAACAACATTGCTAACACCACTCTTCACTTACAGTCGCGTTGATATCATCTTTGTTGGCGCTGGCGCTGTCGGTTGTTTCTATGCTTCACGACTCCATCATGTAATGTCTTCCCATCTCATGACATGATATCTTCACGTTTACTAACCGACATGGCAGCCATCACAAAACATACACGTCTCTCTTGTAGCACGCTCCAACTACGCTGCTATTCAAAAGGATGGTGTCAAACTTCAAACCAGAAGCTTTGGGGATTACACCTTTAACCCAGACGCAGCTTTCCCTTCTGTCGATGCTGCTGCAGCGGCCAGCTCATCAGATGCAAAGCGAGACTGGCACTATATATTTGTGACCACAAAGGCTCTTCCAGATATCAGCGACGACTCATCCGTTATTGAGCCCCTGGTTGGCCCAAAGTCTTGTATCGTTCTCATCCAGAATGGCGTCGGTGTAGAGGAGCCTTTCCGCAAGCGCTTCCCTGACAATCCCATTGTCAGTGCTGTTACTATCGTGAGCGCGGAGCAAACCTCTCCTGGCACTATACGTCAGAACCGCTGGACACGTATCAGCATTGGACCCTACACTGACGGTCTGGCCTCGAAGGAGTCAGAGCTGGGGCGCCGCGGGACAGAGTCAACCGAGGCATTACACCGTTGGTGGACAGACCTGGGCGGTATCAAAGACGTTGATCCTCATGACGAAGTCGGTCTCCAGACTGTGCGATGGCACAAGTTGTGCATCAACGCAGCCATGAACCCTTCCGCTGTGCTCTCGGGTGGTCGTGGCAACGCCGACATGGTATCAGACGACGAACTACAGCGACACCTACTGGGCATAATGCACGAGATCCGCGACGCTGTGCCCAAAATCCTAGGAAGGCCTTTCCCGGACAGTATGGCCAAGCCCGAAAAGATCATCGAGAGCACGGCGCGCAACAAGGGCGCTAGGCCGAGTATGTTGCTGGACTGGGAGGCGGGTAAGCCTCTGGAGTTGGAGGTGATATTGGGCAACCCGGTGAGGATTGCGAGGGAGAGGGGCGTTGATATGCCCAGGTTGCAGAGTCTGTATGCGCTTTTGAGGTCGGCGCAGGCGACGAGGAAGAGGGAGGTTAAGGGGAAGCTATGAGATGGGTGATGCTATGTCGCATGATCCACCAAGATTTACATGCCATTGATAAGACGTCTTAAACACATATAACCTGCAATTCAACATGTGTACAAACTGCCTACCTACTTTTCCCTTTGTTTGGAAATATCTCTTGCCCACCCCTTCCTTATCTTGAAGCCGTTGGCGGTAAGGTCCCTTATCTTGATTGCTCCAGGGTAACCTGATCAACTACATCACCACTCAAGCCTATATCTCTTGTGGTAGAAATAAAGCCTTAACCAGGGGTCAAATTAAGTCGACACGGAGGAATGGGTTATATTAAATGTGCTTTTGTGTCTCAGCCGCAGGGTACTAGTGAGTGTTATTTGTGGTAAAAGTCCTTTTGCAGTGTTTGGATATCGTGCCAAGATGATGCCCCTTTCTGAAGAATTCTTCAATATTGAAGTACATTAAATCTTCATTTGAATCAGCGACCTTTGCCCGGAACCTTCGTTCTGAGCGAAAGTAAGTTATTCCGTACCGGCCCATATATGCAGTGTGTTTATTCGAATGATAATATCTATGTTTACTCGCTTTTGTGGCCTTGACCTCCCATCGTCTGGCGAGATAAGGGTTTCCTGAACTTACAAAGAATTCGCATACAAAACAAAGCCTATTTGGGGCTGGGAGGATGTGACCGAAAGCCTGCGCTTCATTACTTCATGTATGAGCAGCCGGGTGGTGAGCAAGTGGACGAGAGATCATATCCAAGGATTCTGGAATATAACCAACCGGTTCATCTTTCTATTTCTGCAGAGTAAGCGATGTGGTACTCACTGTAGATGGTTATTTCCTCGCCTGTTACTAGTTAGCCCTAAATTAGACTTTTCAATGTAGAGAAGAATTTCTATGGATCAGAAATCGACTTGATTCTAGCATGAGATTTACGTCGAAGCGGATCTAACAGTCTTACATGAGTTTAAGGCAAGATCGAAGATATTCCAGCAACGTATATACAACAGTATTTGGCATGCTGTACTTATTTGCAGGGACACATACAGCTGATGTGGTAAGAATCCGTCCTTATTTGAAACCGTTACTGCGCAAATTTCCAACAGGCTCCGGGTTCTAAGAGGCTCCGGCAGTCACTTTGTCCAAGATTCTTATACACATGGAACAACAAGGGAAAAGAATACTGCTTCAGGAAAACAGGCTTCTCCAGTCTGTATAATATAGTAAAAGAAGAAGAACAATAATTAGTGGTTTCAATTTAATAAATGAGTTTCACCACCCTTACCGAACCTTCTAACTAATAGGTGATGAGGGCTGACGGCTTAGCGATAGTGCTGAAGAGATAAATATGGATAGTGTCTCCGTTATCCAGTATCACATATCTACCATCATGAAAGTTTATGGTACTGCATAGCATAATATGTCCCCATATATGCATTCAAGAGCGCGGAGAAGTACAAGCACTGAGCTCAATGATAGAGAGATCCGTATCTAGGCTCAACTCATCAGAGCTTACTACTGACAGCTACATCAGAATAATACTGGCATACTAGTTCCTTCAGCTTTTATTTAGAGACCCTATGGAATATAATTAGTTGGGAAGCATAGACTTGCTGTACAGACACATGCTCGCTTGGATACACCTCCCCACTCGTCTTCGAATGAGAAAGCTGATATCGATACTAAAGCTACAATAACAGACCCAGAAAGTGAACACTGGCATGCTTAAGCTTTATCAATATCAAATGACGAACACAATAAATGCTGTCATGCCTCTCGATGTATAGGGTGCTCAGATTGGGTTAGTAACATCTGAGGCGTGAAGAAGGATTGCCAAACTCGCCGCTAAACATTTACTGGCAAGGAATCCCTATGTTATTCGGTTCATACTCTGAGCGTTTCCTTCACCGCACACGCGTCAACTACCGTATAGCATGGTCAAGGATGCTGAAGTTCCTTCTCCATGGTTATCAGACAGCTCAGAACTCTGTCTCAAACGAGGCGCCGGCATGCATCTGAAGTATCCTCTTCCTGCTGGATAACACATCAATTTGATGCTTTGCTTGAATTGAGACAAGTAACAACGATCAGCAAGTATGAGTTCGTTAAAGGTACCTGTCTCGAGTGCCATCAATCGAGCATTCGAGTTGGAAAGAGCATGGCTAACCAATAACAGTTTGATACGAGGCCACATAACTACTACCCAGCCATGCACGACATAGCTGATTACTAGGAACAGCCTTGTACATATCCTCAAAGCCCTAGGATTCTATGTATTCTCGAGCATGGCTGTCGATGAGCTGTCACATATCATAATTGCCATATGGCAACTAATCGAAAGCTTAATACGTGGTGCAATCCAGCCCACTTGATGGCCAAGGAGCTTGGTAAGCTCGAGTGCTTATGGGTCAGATTTGACCTTGGAAGCAGGGTTGGCCCTACTTCAGCAAGACAGTGTGCAATTCTGGACCTCAGGTTCCTAAGTCTGAGTCACAAAACCCATGAGTTCCTTTTACTCATGGGGTAATAATGGTGGTGTTCCCAGAGGGCAATTTGCATTTCAGAATCGACTCACTTCTTCATATTTGAGAATCACAAATAGAAAGAATAAAACGTCAGGATCTGGCGATTTGCTGGGGGAGAACAATGGTTCAGATAACAAAATAGAAGGCTGTGAAAGAGTTAGTCAAGTCCGCTTCCAAACACGCGTGCTACCTCCAAGAGGCATGTCCTTGTCTATATATCGTTGAGACCATAGTGGCCACTGTAACCCTCTACCAGAGTCCTAATTAGACATAGGCAAACACGCATGCAAGAGCTTGTTGATGTAACAAGACACATGCCCTATGTGGGATAACTCAGACGAATGTATTTTGTTCACTACTAAGTTAAGATACAGATGGATCAAGTCTCAGTCAGATATTTTCCAGTCTATAATACGCTTAGGGTGGGGATTTGGACGAATTATACATACGAGCTTAATCATAGTACTGACGATGGATGGTACATGGTAGGCAAATCCTGATACTCGGAATATACACTGGCATTCAACGTCCAGGACGAGACTGTAGGTGCCGTTGTTTGTGGCTGAGGGCTTGCATGAGAAACAGCCCTGCCGGTAGGGCCAGCTTGAGCCGCTCATCAGACTTGATGTTTTGAGTTTCCCAGGCACGAATCAACTGGCAGCAATTGGCTCACCAGATCCCCAGAAACCAGAACCTACGGACTCTCTGAGTCAATAGCTCACGAAGTAACTCGGATCCGTGCCGCGGGTGAGTCCTATCCCTATCGACAATGGCCGTTTCGATCTGGTCTTGGTCTAATTGAGACCCATGCCTGCTCTACTCCTCACAGAAAGCCCGGAGCACCTCCGGCTGGATCAAATGGAGCTGTTTGGACTTGGTGCCGGGGTCATTGGTGCATAAGGCCTTGACTGACGGCAATTAGTGAGATGAATACGGATTAGAAATTTCGTCAACCCGTAACCAAAACTCCGAATGTCAAGTGTCAGTGCCAAATGTTCCTAAAATCAGGGAGGACCATTAATCATCCTGACCCGCATTTGAAGAGATTTTATAATTCATAACACAATTCTGTATCCGTAGTACGTACCTGACTGCAATGCTACATGATGAGGACCCTCACTTCTGGTCTCATAGTACATAGTACATCTCCGCCGGAGCGATTCCTTTTACAGAATTGGTAACCCTGATCTTGGCAGACTACGACACATTGATAAACTATGTATGTGGATCAAAGGGTCGTTCAACGCCGCCACAGGTGGCTGGTGCGACAAGATCTGCAATCGGAGAAGTGATCGTCACGATCTAAATCCGTGCATGACCCCAGGCCGGAGAGAAACCACCGGCCATAAACGATGTCACAGCTCATTCGCTGTGGCGCACCCACAGTACTATACCTAAGTCATGAAACCTATGTCATCCTTCATCATTCTTGGAAACAGAGGCAGAAGACTTATAGTATTATATCTATGGTTAGATGTTCGATATTGGACATTACATCGGCTTTGGCTGTCATTTGCATCGCTAGCCTAACAGCCCAGCAAAGACCCCTAGCCTCGGCGGTGCGCATAGGAACCCTACCGAGTAAGATCGGCAAGTGGCTCAAGGTAATTCGCCTCTCTCACCTCATGACACCTTGGCTTGGTCAGAGCCGGACGTGCTGACGGGCACGGTAGCACGGGTAGGGGTCAACTAGATGCCCTGGACTTGTTAACAGGTGGAAGAGGGGTCCAGTTGCTTCTTGGTCTCAGACGAATCAAGATAGCAGGGCATTTGTGGACTGACAGAATTGGCTAGCTGGCCCCGAGCAGCTCTACGTAGAGTGGACGGACTCTGTGAAGGCTAAGTGGGGAGGGAGTAGGCAGCTTGATCGCCGATTCGTAACGTCGTAGGGCGGTCTGACCTATCGGTAATTCTCATCTCTGGGTCTGAGAATGCTATCCATGATCTTGCAATTGAGAAGCTATGGTATCTGTTTCAAGCCGCAGCCAATAAAGGAGCAACCGAGACAGGTGCGCGAGTTATTGGACATGGCCTTATGGCCGAAGCACTGCAACGGCGGGATCAATGCCTTCGATCCGCGTCAAAGTTAAGGATTGGCGGCATCTCGAACGGTTGTAATTAGTTCAGTTCGTAGAGCGATAATACTGTAGTAGCGACAACTACACTATAGTAGTGCCTTTCGATATTAGCGCGTGAGTTTCAGCCTAACGTGTGGCACTTGAGATAATTCGGGCGATGACGCTGCACGATATGGGTCTTGAATCATAGGAACCAGGTATCATCTACAGTATCATACAGAGTACAGTACGTTTGTCCCCTATAGAAAGGGATATTTGGACATTCTCGCTTCCCTGTGCCCGCAGGTCCTAGATATTTGCGGCAAGGCTGTTGATATTCTAGGCGAGCGAAAACCGTGATCAGTCGGGCTTGACGGGACTAACGACCCTGTTGATATGACCATGGGGGCAATCTGTGGTGATTGGAGCCGAACTACTCCGTACAGTACGGTAGTTTGACGACACTTGATGGAACCCCTGCTGAATGGCGGGCTTGCTACTCTTCTGGGTACCGTTTCTGTATACATAAGGAGAAGAGCCAGGTGCATTGTACCATAGCGACACTGTACTGTAAGAATGGGTATTCTCGACTTTGGATTGTTGGAGACATGATGGGGGTTCGAGGTGGAGGGCTGTTTCGGGTTTGACTGAGTCTTGGGTCAGGGTCTTGGAGTCATCGAAACCATCAAAACTCGCACCACGAGACCCTTGAATAACGACAAAAAGACCACAGGAAAATGGTGGCATTAGAGGAACAAAGAGAAACGTAAGTAGGTCGCCTGTATCGCCTGATTTTGATCCTTGGTTCGACATTTGCATCTATCTCCAAAGCATTTTTGAATCGTGGACCTTTGTCGTAAGGCAGGTGGGCACCTCAGGGCAAGGAGTGGAGAATACAGGGGATAGGCCTGAGATGGGAATTTAAGGGTTAAGGATGGGATTTTGAACAGTCTTGGCAGCTTCATACGATCCTTTGCTCATCGAGAGGGGGGAAACGGAGCAGATCGACAAAGCTAGTGAGGCAACGGATGAGCATTGGTAGGGGAAGAAGTCCTCTGTCCACTGCATTCCAGGATCCTACAGGTAAGGCAAGGTACCTACACACTTACGGTTTGTACTTGCCTCAGGGATCCTTTTCAAGGTTAGCGTGTGTCAATTCTGTAGGCCACACTGTACATTGCCACCTTCACACAATCAAAGCAACCTACAACTCCTGGTCCTAAGTTATTCGTCTCCCCAGCCAAAAGCTGCCACAGGCTGGCAAATTATTATTCGCCCTATTGACTCGCCCTACGATTTTTCCTTTACCTTGTACCTAAGCTGCGTGCGTCTTGTGTTAATTGAAAACCAGTCGTCTGAGCACTCAAAACGAAATCGTCATTCCTTCCGCTTTGGGAGTCGCTCACGCAACCCTTCGCCATCCATTGTCGTCTATTGTGATAGCTTCCAGTCTTCGTTTCGTTTCACCCGCCTCGTTCGTCTGGCCCGATCTGGTCCCTGTTGATCTTGCATTGGTCGAAAGCGTCGTCTCTTTCACACTCTGGCTCCGGCACCCAACTCTACTTGATTGCCATTGTGCTGCTCCTTCTGTCAATCCCTCGCCAGCTACCGACCACAGATCACGGTGATAATAACGACTTCAAATTTCCACTTTGGTTGGGTTATATCGAATTCATCAACCTCGGGGCCACATCTTCACGTCACTTCTACAGTCTTTATCGTATACGTTATCACGGGAATGTGCAACACTACGATATAGGACCGACCTCATCTCCCACCCGATATTTCTTTGCCTTCTTTGCCTCTGTGTTTTGATTATTTCAAACCCCGCCTTGCAACTGTTAGGTTAGCGACCAGACAGCACGACGATGGATGTGCCGCACGAAACAGGAAACCAGGGCACCAGTTCCCCCCATCAGGAACAGTTAAAACAACAGGAGCAACAGGAGCAACAGGAGCAACAGGAGCAACAGGAGCAACAGGAGCAACAGGAGCACCATGAACCACAGGAATCACAGGGGCAGCAGGGGCCGCCAGACAACATCTCTTCTACATCTCCTCCAACCCATTCTTCCACCCGACCTCCACCTCAGTCTTCGACAGGATCTTCATCAACCATCAGGCCCAAAGGTCAAAATTTCCTTCCAGACTTACAAACAAATACGTCCACGCCGATCCCGAGACGAACGAGTCGGGCCACTTCATCTGCTGCTCCCAGTGAGCGGAATAGCATATCCAACTCAGAAACACCATTTTCTCCTTGGAGTGTCGGATCAGAGAAACAATTGGGAAATCACTCGGCTGCTTCAGATATTTCCGGAGACCGAGTTTTCCCTATACGATCTGTCATCAGTGTAGACCCAAACTCTTGTAAGATCACCGGTGATAATTATTTCCCTAACATGCCCAAGCACGATGGCCGAACTATTCCTATCCAGATCCTAGGTGCTCCCCAAGCTGACACAGGATCAGACCTGAAACGTTCAGACACTGTCCCAGCTAATTACCATTCACGCGCTCACAGCGAGCGCCTTGATGCTATCACGCGCAGGAAGAACACCATGAGCGGTCCTATGTCGAGCATCCAACTGGATGCAACCCGCCATGGAAGCAGTACGGCACCATTGGAACTCGACATATCCACGTCAGACCACGACACAGAAACGGATGAATCAGGACCAATGGGCCATAAGTCTCCTGGCCCTGCACCGGCTCAACTCGAGCCTGACGGTTCTTCCGTGCGAGATTCTAGCATTGATGCCCCACTCGTCACTTCTCGTTTCACCCACGTTGTGACCGATGATGGCCATGCGGTCATTACTGGCCGTGATGGCGTCCTCCAACGATGTGAAGATGAACCGATTCATACTCCTGGTGCGATCCAAGGATTTGGTGCTCTCGTTGCCCTTCGTGAAGAGAACGATGGTTGTTTCGTCGCGCGATACGTCAGCGAGAATTCTGAGCGAATATTGGGCTATGCACCTAAACAACTTTTTCAGCTCAGGAATTTTCTAGATATTTTAACAGAAGAGCAACAGGATAATCTTCTCGACCATATCGACTTTATACGCGATGAAGACGCAGATCCCGCTGTCAATGGGCCTGAAGTTTTTAGTTTATCGATTCGATCCCCTAAGCGTAAGGGTGCAAAACTCTGGTGTGCTATCCATATAAACCCGGCACACCCCGATTTAATCATCTGCGAATTCGAACTGGATGACGATGTGGAGTATCCTCTCCGGCCAGTGGACGAAATGACGCCCGACACGCCTCATGACACTCTGCAATCGAATCCAACTTTGGAAGAGATCGAAGACAGCACACAAATTCTCAGCAAACCTTTGAGAATTTTGCGCAGCGCGCGGAAGAGACGGGGCGAGCAAGGAGCCATGCAAGTGTTTGATATTATGTCCCAGGTGCAGGAGCAGCTCTCATCAGCCCCTAATCTTGAAGCATTCCTTAAGATTCTGGTGGGCATAGTCAAAGAATTGACTGGGTTCCATCGTGTGATGATCTACCAGTTCGACTCTTCCTTCAACGGAAAGGTAGTGACAGAGCTTGTCGACACATCCATGACGAGGGACTTGTACAAAGGCCTTCACTTTCCTGCTTCGGATATCCCACGACAAGCTCGCGAGTTGTATAAGCTCAACAAAGTCAGATTGCTTTATGATCGAGATCAGGACACTGCCCGAATAGTATGCCGGACTAAGGAAGACCTGGATGTTCCACTGGACATGAGCCATTCTTACTTACGAGCCATGTCCCCAATTCACATCAAATACCTGAAGAACATGGCCGTACGGTCTTCCATGTCGATATCGATCAATGCATTCAACGAGTTGTGGGGACTCATCTCTTGTCACTCGTATGGTGATCACGGCATGCGAGTGTCTTTCCCCATTCGGAAGATGTGTCGTCTTGTCGGAGACACTGCATCGAGGAACATCGAGAGACTTTCCTATGCTTCACGACTGCAAGCCCGCAAGTTAATCAATACTGCACCTACAGACAAGAACCCCTCCGGGTATATCATAGCATCCTCGGAGGATCTATTGAGACTCTTTGATGCCGACTTCGGGCTGTTGTCAATCAAGGGTGAGACCAAGATCCTGGGCAACATCGAAGAGAGTCAAGAAGCGCTTGCAATGCTGGAATATCTCCGAATGCGGCAACTTACATCTGTGGTGGCTTCACAGGATGTCAGAGAAGATTTTCCCGACTTGAGATACCCACCTGGTTTCCAGGTACTAGCCGGACTGCTCTACGTCCCCCTGAGCGTTGGTGGCAACGACTTCATTGTTTTCTTCCGGAAGGGACAAACGAAGGAGGTCAAATGGGCCGGCAACCCTTATGAAAAGTTTGTTCGAGAGGGAACTGCTGGCTATCTTGAGCCGAGAAAGAGCTTTAAGACATGGAATGAGACCATTGTTGGCAAATGTCGCGATTGGAATGAGGAGCAAGTAGAGACTGCGGCCGTGCTCTGTCTTGTTTACGGAAAATTCATCGAGGTTTGGAGGCAAAAGGAAATGGCCATCCAGAACAGTAAGCTAACCCAATTGCTCCTTGCCAATTCTGCTCATGAGGTTCGCACACCTCTGAATGCAATTATCAACTATCTGGAGATCGCTCTTGAGGGTAGTCTGGATCAAGAAACTCGGGACAATCTCGCAAGGTCTCATTCCGCCTCCAAGTCCTTAATTTATGTCATCAATGACCTACTGGATTTGACCAAGACGGAAGAAGGGCAGAATCTAGTCAAAGATGAGGTCTTTGATCTCGCCAATTGTATCAGAGAAGCAACGGGACCTTTCCTCAATGACGCAAAGCGCAAGGGAATTCACTACACAGTTATTCAACATCCTGGATTGCCTCAGTTCGTACATGGCGACGAGCGACGAGTTCGCCAAGCACTTTCTAATGTCACAGCAAACGCGGTGGCACACACGCACGAGGGCCATGTCAAGGTGGAGGCTTTTGTGTCAGATCTCAAAGATCAGCAGGCTGTGGTCGACTTTGTTATCGAGGATTCGGGTATCGGCATGAGCGCAGGTCAGCTTGACTCATTGTTCCGCGATCTCGAGCAGGTCAGCACAGAGGAATCACCCAAGACAAGCACTCAGCTGGACCAGATGCCTCGTGAAATGCGCACTTTGGGACTTGGCCTCGCTGTTGTTGCCCGTATCGTTCGAAACATGGACGGACAGCTTCGCTTAAAGTCTGAGGTTGGTCAAGGGTCAAGATTTGTGGTCCAACTTCCTTTCCTCCTATCCGATGATTCTCCCAGTTCGCAACGTGATGATGGCGCAGCACCAAGTGGCCCAACAAACCAATCTTCAAATACTCGCGAAAGCGCTAACAGTCAAACATCTGTCCTTGCTTCTATGCCAGTTGCGCCAGAAGGTGAAATCACTCTTGTTGACAGGGGTAGCTCCATGCACTCTGCTATCGAGGGCGGCGACGCTTCAGTGCAGAAAGAAAGCAGAGCAAGTCAACGAAGCATGAGTAGCCATACCAGTCGTGGAAGTCAGCAGAGTGACGCCGATCGGCTCATCGATGCGATTTCTACTCCATTTTCTTTGCACGACAAAGAGGGCACCGAGTTTCCTCTCTCAAACTCTAGAAGCACTTCCATTCGGCCAACGTCTCGCGGTGCTGTTAGCACTGCTAGTGCCGGTGCTCGACCCAACAGTCCATCCAATCGAAGTCCTGTTGTGGCGAGACCACATAGTGAACCCGGTAGCGCTAGCGTCTTGGATTCGAAAACCCCGATTCGCGCGGTCAAAATGCCCGACGATTACATCAATGTACCTGCGAAGCCACAGCCCAACGAGCAATCCAGAATACTGTTCGAGATGAAAAACACTGATCGAACTGTAGCAAAGACTGCTACAGAAAGTGTTACCAGTGCAGGGACTCAAGTGATTGAACAACAGCACCTTGAGGTTCTTGTAGCTGAAGACGACCCAATCAACATGAAAATATTGAGGAAGCGTTTGGAGAGAGTTGGCCACGGCGTGCATCACACTTTAAATGGTGAAGATTGCGCTGCAGCTTATCGCGAAAGATCAAAGGATTTTGACGTTGTCCTTATGGATATGCAAGTGAGTAACCTCGAGCTTCGAAACGAATAGGATAGTTGTTAACTTAAAATAGATGCCAATTGTTGACGGTCTCACAAGTACAAAGATGATCAGATCGATGGAGAAATCTGGAGAGCATCACGGTCACTCGTCGTTAGCTGGTACCAATCATCGCATTCCGATCTTCGCCGTTTCAGCTTCTCTTGTTGAACGTGAGAAGCAGAAATATATCGATGCTGGATTTGACGGATGGATCCTCAAGCCCATCGATTTCAAGCGCCTCAACACTTTACTGGCTGGTATCTCTGAAGAAGAAGTCCGCAGCTTTTGTCTCTATAAACAAGGTCAATGGGAGCGTGGAGGCTGGTTTCTTCCAAGGTCCAGTGTCGGCGGCTCAGAAACTAGTGACACGACCACGCCAAGGGCCGAGCCCGAGGCAAAAGACAAGGATCTTGGCGAAACCGCTGCTCCCGCTGAAGATGGCAAGGCAGAGGGTGATGCCAATGAAGCCACACCAAGTGCCTGAGATGTCGATACCTGACTTCCTATTATCCAAACAAACAGACCATTCGCCACCCTTAGTTTCCGTTTTACCTAAGCTTGGAAACACCACAGACCCACCAGTATAACATGATGGCGTCTCCTCGACTCAACGAGCTATTCAAGCACGATTTTGATACCTTCGACACCCACGTCTTCAGATATCACCTCGTAGCATGCTAGTCTGTTTTGTTCTTTCTTTCTTTTCTTTTTTCTTCTGCTTAAATGGTCTTAGCCCATGGGATACACGTACTGTACACGATAGATATGATGGGAATGAGAATTGGCAAACTGGCGTTAAGGAGCTTTCAGGCGATGGATTACATTTCGCCATTGGTACGCAACTTCATATCGCAAACCATCCTTTTACCACAAGCAGAAGCGGCACTGCATGATCTGGATATTCATAATAGCTGACACTGCGCTATTCTTTTTCTTTCTGTTATTCTCTTTATTTTCTTCTTCCAGTTCCACTGTCAGCATAGAGCGAATGAGGGACGAGGGCCATGATGTACACGATAGCATGGGTTCTGAGGGCGGGGTGTTAGGTGATAAGTTGGATTCTTGCTTTTATTACTGGTTTTTTAGCCCATGCTTGCTATTGCTAGGTAAAAAAAAAAGGCAATGGGCAAACTCAACTACCGGTGAGAACTCACTGCCTGGCTGTTTACCAGGTCACAGCAGCAGGAGATGGAGTACACATAATCGCCTAGGTAGAGCGAACTGATGGGAAGAAGGCAAGAGGCACAGGATTAGCATGTATATATGTCTCATAGAAGTCAAGCTCAAGGCTTATGAGGGAAAAGAGACACGGTCAGTTGAACGATTAAAACAAGAATAAATAGAAGTCCTATCGATCACATATTTAGCTGAACTGTCATAAGATGCATTGGGCATCAATCTTGCATATCTCCTAGTTGGTCTCTTAATTGTCGTTATTGTTCATTCGATGTGTATTTTCCATAGCCTACCTATCAAACGTTCAACGCCGTCTATGCATTACCCTACAAAAACCTAATGGCTCCCTTCGATTCCTCTTCGCCTGTGTGCCCTCATCTTATTCAGCTCTGCCTAATGCGTAACTCTCCAATTGCTTCTACGCTTTATTTCCCTCCCTCGCTTAGCAGCCGTGTTGTCAAATATCCAGTTAGTTTGGCGTTGAGATGTCCTCGCTATGGCGAACTCCAATTCTCTGCATCAACAGTCTTAACGTGGGTGATAGCTGGGGCCTTCAGGGCAAGATGATCGAGACCGACCGCGTGCCTACAGCTCCGATTCAGCTCCGTTTGTGGACAGAGCCATGGGACTACCGTTATGGTTTTGTCTCTGGCGAAGGCGGGCGTTTCCAGGCGGGCGTCGACGAACCATAACTCGGCCATTCACGCCGACTTGGCCACCATTATCGTCATCATCTTCCGAGTCCGGGTTCTGTTCTGCGTAGAGTCGGGCTTCGTCAAGCTCGTTAATGTCTGCCGGGCGTTCACGAAGCCACTGCATCCTGGGGCCAGATCGAGCTCTCTCCGAAACACGGAAGCCATAGATGCGAGGCTCGTATATACGCTCACGGCCCAGACCAGGGCCAATGTTCTTGGCATACATGCCATTCATGAGGCCATCACCATCGTTGACTCGCGAGCTGGTGGAGGAAAGCACCTCGATACCTCGCTTGGTGAGATCGTATTCTGGGAAAGTGAGGAGGAAGAGGGAGCCAAAGGTGCGGCCGAAGAAAGCACCGTCAACGGTCTGGAAGCGGCTGTTGGGCGGGACGTAGACGTCTAAGCATGATGGACAGAAAAGTTTGACTGTGTCTTCGCCAGGAATGTCAGAGAGACCGACGGGCAGGGTGCGAGCTTGGTCACAATTTGTCCGAGGACAGCAGCCAAAGTGGCCAAGCTCGTACTTTTCACTCATTTGCTGGATTCCAGCCCTCGAGCAGATAAAGCGCTGGTGGATGAGACCGTAGAGCATCTCAGCTGAGGATTCGATGACGGATAGGTCGCTGGCCATGCGGTGGTGCCTTCGCTCGCTAGATGCTCTGGTCAAACGTTCTGGGTCCGAATCATTCTCATCTTCCTCCTCCTCCTCTTCTTCCTCGTCATCATCGTCCTCTGGTTCCACGTCCAAGATCATCTGTGAAACAGGGGTGCGACGTTAGCAACTTTAAATCCTTGATTGAAACTGCAAACGTCGACGCGCCTGCATGATAAACATACCTCCAACGCTTCCTTGTACATGGCAACCTGGGATTGCAGGCCAGTCAGGTTGAAGTCATCCTCGATGAACTCCTCCGAGACTTCGGCGAAGTACTCGTGGCCAAGCAAAGAGCAGAAACTCGAGATCCAGGACTCGGGGACGCCTGAAGAGGTCGACATAGCGTCGCTATCGCAGTCGTCGTTCCGTTGCCGTTGCTGTTGCCGTTGTCGAAGGGGCAACAAATGCCAGTCACGAGGCAAGGGTGCGCCCTGTGATGGTGAGGAGGGACTGAATCGCAATAAAGAGACGGTGAGATGGGAGTTATTATGAGGGCGCTGAACGCGATGTCGCGGCGCGTGGTATCGATATGATAGCTGCAAAGCTACCTGTAGTACCTTGGAGGCGGGGTGATGGTGGTGAGTATTTTGAGGGGCGCAGATATCGCGAGCGACGAGCACAGGGCACGCACGCTAAAGTCGATCGGTTCGGTATTGGTATGGTAAGGTAAGGTTGATGTGTATTGATTACACCAAAAATAATAATAGCACAGAAATTCAGGGCATTGCGATGACAAACTCGGAGAAACTTAACAGGTGAATTCGAGCAAAGTGAACAAATGGAACTGGGCTTTCCTTTTTAAATTGATTGCACGAGGATTCGGCCGGTTTGGTGCAACGATCAAAGCAGAGCAAAGAGAGAGAGAGAGAGGCAGAGTCAATGGGTTCCCACACCAACTCAATTTGGCAGTGGGGCTAAAAAGATACGTACCCTATAGTACCTGCCTCGGGGCTAGGTTTTGCCGTATCCCGAAGTACACCAAAGATCAGCCGAAGTTATGTACCTATGTGATCAGAGATGCTGAATGCAGAACATCATGCCGATCTATCTTCGAACGTAACGAAAATTGAAAATTGACAGATCTCACAATAATTTCTTATTAACAATTGGTTTCTTTTATCACCATATTATCCTCCTCCCAAATGATAAAAACAGGCCATGAACAAGATCTCTTCTGTCAGCTCACCATGGATACGGCATCTACCCAAGGTGGTGCCTTCATGCCGTTATATCGCTGAACAGAGCTCTCCCGGCAAAGAAAATGTAGTCAAATTGGACCCAGAATTCGAGGAGTATGCCTCTATCGATGTGTTTCGTAAACGGTCGTTTGAAAGCAAAAAGCCTGTTGTCTTTGCCAGAGGTCACGGTTCTCCCGCGCCTCTTTTACCTGCCCTAGGCAAGTGGTTTGCTACGGACTCTCAATACAACTCTACGACACTCTCGAAGCACTTTGATCAATTTCATGATATTATGGTACCATATGAAATCTACGCCCCTCCTTCTGCGCAACAAGAAAGCCTTGGGTTGTTTCGAGAGTCTCTTGATGTAGAAGAAACGCGAGATGAAGCTATCGCAAGGTGCTGGGACCTATACTTTGCGGACTCCACCAAAGACCAGGAGTTCTTTCAACTTCATGCACCTCTTCGTCTCTTTATCAACATACTAAAGTTCAACGAGGTTCTTCACGCGAGAGGCTTGCAGAGAATCTCACTCTACATTGCACAGTGTTCCATTACAGATCTTCCACCCGCCCTCCAGGAGGATATTCCAACGCCAGAATTGGTCAAGCATGCTGGAAAGGGAGACATATATGGCTCCAGTATATGGCTTGGTATAACCCCTACTTATACGCCTCTGCATCGGGACCCAAATCCCAATCTCTTTTGCCAGTTGTCTGGCACTAAAGTGATCAGGCTCATGGCACCAAAAATGGGAGATTGGCTTTTCAGTGTGATACAGGCCGAACTGCACAGATCGGGCAGCAGCCGTATAAGAACGGAGGAGATGATGCAAGGCGAGGAACGGGACAAACTGCACAGTGCTGTTTGGTCAATTGATCCCGATAAACCTGCGCCGCATGGCACTCTTGAGGTAGTGTTGAACCCTGGAGATGCCATGTTCATTCCTTCACATTATTGGCATTCGGTCAAAAGCGTGGGAGAGAACGGGGAATTGAATGGCTCAGTCAACTGGTGGTTTCGATGACACCACTGAGTATTGCGAGAATCGCACCTTTATCGTACTATCTATACTAGGTAACATCAATCCTTACGCACAGGTTTGCAAACAATCCAATTGACATATCCGCAGGGCCAGAGATGCAATTCACTGCCACTCTTGACCTCCCATTTACTCGTGTCCGCACCACAAGACCGTAACAGAGTCTCGACTTCTTCAGGTGTTCGTGTACGCAATGCTGAGATGTATCCATCAAACGTGAGAACAAAGGGTATTATCGGGATTATGCACGAGAAAATAAATGTTGCAGGCGATCGCCATTTGAACGCGAACAACGGCGCACTTAGAATGGCACCAATCCCAAAAAGCGTGATCGCCATTACGCTCGCCAGCGAACGATCCTGTAGCTCGAAGATGGCAAATCCCTCGCTCGTTTCGACCGTATCGCGCAGAATCGATGTGGCCAAGTCGTCATCGAAGTGATGAAATGCCAAGTTGAACAGCCTGAACGGCTTTGTGCCGTCGTCTCGCCTGACGAGATGCTTTGGGGCGGCCGTCGCATCGACAGATGTGCGCTCGTACGTCAAGAGTGGGTTCTTCTGAGCAACCTGTTCCCACGCTTCGACATTGGGATGCAAGTCGGTAAGGATAAATCTAACAGGGTCTAATCCCTGAGAGCGAAGGTGGTCATTGACGGTGCGTGCTATCGAAGGTGTAGGGCCGCCACCACCGGCACAGAAGTCGACAAACGTAAAATCGGAGAGGGACGTGTTAAGCTGTTCCATCAGCACTTTGGCGCTGAGGCTCGCAGGAGATTGGGGCTGGACAGGCGTGCTGAAGAGCCAGGCACGGGTGAGGCCATCTTGGACACGGGCGCGAAGGAAGGCAGGGAACCTAGAAGGCTAGATTAGTACTAGATGAGGCAGAGTATAGCAGTCGAGATACTAGTAGGTATCGCGAAGTGGTGATTCAAGCTCAATTGACTAGAGCACCGTAGATGAAGCGTGGATGTGGGTTGACCTAGCTCAAGAGCGGTGGAGCATTGTATAAAAGTACGTACCAAGTCTGATCATCAATCTCAAAGAGATGGAAGCGAGGGACGAGAGGAGCCATCTCTAATAGTAAGCAGAGCTCCGCACTTGATTGAATTGTTCCAAAGCTTTGTTGCTAAGTAGAGGTTGCTCCTGCAATCGAATGTCTTTGAGCGACGCATGAACAGGCATGTTTCGGTAGGTCATACTTATCAACAATGTCGTCACTGTAGGGTAGGACTTTCAAGTTATCAATATCTGTAAATAATAGGATTTGCAGTAATTGCCCGACTGACGTTGAAGTTGACTATGATCATGATAAAAGAAATCTGGGTATCTGTTTTTCTTTTGGAGTGTTAGCAAACAACCAGAGTTTCTCTCTATTTTCTGGGTGATCTGTAATCTAGTAGTGTGTGCGCTATCATGCATGTTTCATCACCGTCTTATAAAACATCGCCAATGCCAAACGCCTCCTATGCGACCTGTGCCATGCCATGTTTCGGCATTCCCGTTTCTCAACCGACTTTTCATCAAACCCTCCGCGCAGTGTCCATCTTTCGTAAATTTGGTGCTTAAAAAACTACCTTCCCTGTTCATCGGTGTAGGGATCAAATCCCATGCGCCGCTTTGCCTCGCTACGGGCTCTCCATTGTGTTTCGCCAATCAGTCCCGTGGTAGACGTCTCCTCTAGGAAAAATGTCAGGATGTGGTCGGGGATAGACAGATGAGACGTTTGTTGAAATTCCTGGAGACTAGCCAGCCGTATGAGCATCTCCATTAGCGATAAGGAAGTTGTAATTCCGCCGAATGGGGACCGAGCGACAAAGTTCTCTGTTTCGGCTGATGTGGCAGCTTGCAGAGAGTCTTGTTTCTCGGAATTGCTCAGCGAAAGCCTCTTGATTTGATCAACCACGTTCGAATCCAGCGATCTCCTGTCACGAGGAGTACCCGGCTTCGAAATCACCTCTCTTGGTTGATCCAGGCTTCTTGAATCCAAGGAGTCATCGTCCTCGCCCTCCTCAGCATCATCGTCCTCCTCCTCATATACCTCGAGAGCAATCCACTCAGGGTCGAGATGCGCCGGGAATTTCCATTTGAAACAGTCGGTTGAGGTGATAATTTCGCTATCGTTGACCGCGGGACGACCAAACTCTTCTAGAAGTTGCTTGTCGATATCAGCTTGGTCATCTTCAGTGCCGATTAAGTCCAATACTTCACTGTCACAGTCGCCATTAAGCTCCTCGAGGAATCCGTCAATATTATCAGCTACCTGTCGGGTGGCCAAAGACTGCGCGTCTCGTTTCAAGAGCAAGACTGGTCTTTGCTCGTTATCGGTAGCGGAACCTATGTTCAGAATTCTGCCTGTGTCCGTGTAAAAGATCTTGGACAACTGGTGCATCGGTATAGACTCGCGAATGCCTGCTCGTGAGATGTCATCGTACGACTCCGTCTTATGCTCGTCTTCGTCATGGAGGCGGCCATCGTCGAGATCTTCAATAATTTCCAAGTGGTAAGCGTACTCTCCGCCGCCGGTTGCATCAGGAATTGGAAGAGGAAGTGCATAGTCTTTCAGTGGCTTGGCGTGAAACCCCCGCCTGCTGTCAAAGTAGAAGTCTCTTCGAACTCTACATATGCGGACACGGGCTTTGTGTAAGACTTCTTGCCACAACGGTTTCCGGTCCCCTTCTCCCAAGCCATAGGAACTCCCCTCACTAAAAGGTTTTGAAGACTGATTATCAGTAGAAACTGTGGCGACTTGAGAAGAGCCGTGTGACATCGGTGCGGATGCATGGCCGAGAAATAGCATGTAAAGTGATAGAGTGAATGCCGGGCCAATCTGGAGTGGTCTTGTAGGATCCTGAGTGAATTGTGTATCGCCAATGGTGAGTAACGTACTGGCCTGCAGCAGTCGGGAAGGCGATATACCAGCGGGCAAAGATGTCGAAAGGCTTTCCCCAGATGCCGTAATGGCTAACTGAAGAAGGGGAATCTCGCGGTCTATTCTGTCCAGCAAGCCCTTTATTCCAGTGACGATAGCCAGTAACTTCTCACGACTGACGGGCGATGATTGTGTCTGAACATGGTTGCCATTCGAATTTGAACAGATAGCAGTGGTTGCCTCTATGCGACGCCCAAGTGAAACAATGTCCTTATGCAATGATCTCGCAAGGGGAGCGGCTGACTCGAGGAATATGTTTCCTCGTCCTGATCTATTTGAGTGTTAGAATCGGACTAGGTGTACCTTAGTAGCTCTGACTAGTTGTGTAGTTAAAGAGCGAATGGGGTTCTTACTTGAACTCGATCAAGTCTATGGCTGGTGAGATGATCTGCAAGGCCACAGGTTAGGTATCAAATACCAGGAACCCTGGGTTGAGGATTGGATCCCTATGACGCACCTTTATCTTGCAATCGAGCAGGTTTCGTAATGATTCGAGTTCATCATGGACTGCTTTGTCTTCGACCGACTTGAGGAGTCGCGAGCATTGGCCGATGGCGTAGGACGATGTTAGGGCGATACCAGAGCGGATGGCATATCTCATGGCCTGAACGCCAACTGTTGCGAGGAACTCATCCATGACCAGGGCAATCGAGGCTGATAGTTATAGAGTACCTTATCATGCTTGAAAACACTGTAACAAGTGTTAATATTAAAGAAGGATGGACCTGAAGCTGAAAGAAAAATAAACAAAATATTGCACGTCCCCCATGGAGAGTCCCATGTTGCACCGATACGGGCTTGTAGCCTAGCAGCGTTCATTCACTGCACGCAATTGCAATTGACGGGGGACCAGACCGCCAACGCATCGATTTCTATGGCTAGGCTTCTAGAGGGACAGTACTTACGTACAGTGCGATAACTAGGATGGTCCCTGGTTTACAAGGCACGTGCATTTTCTTTGTGGCTGACATCGGTACCCAGTTCGTTATCAGGCTTGTATTCGAATGCTGAGATGACTCGAGATGCGAGTCATAAGGCTAAAAGTGACCATTAAATTCGAGGATGTCCCTGAATAACTTCTAAAGAGACAATGTTTCTGCCTTTTCGACATCCTGTTCGATACTAATGCACGTGCAAGTGATATCATACGCACAGTACGAGTCCACTAAATTGCCCTCTAACACTTCTTCCCAGGGCATAAAAGCATTTGGGCCAGGCTTCAGAGCCCAGCGCCCAGGGTAGGTGCAGCGTCATGATATGGTGGGGCAGGAATTTTCACACTGGAACCTAAACCTGCCTCCCCCACCAAGCACAAGGAAAGTATTCACAGAATAACCATCATTGGGTTCCTTTGGTGCCTAAAGCTTGTCTCTTACTCAAACTCAAGGCGTTTTTTTCCCCAGCTCCCAAGTGACTGGTTCAATTTTTCTATTTGTACCTCACTTTCGCTTCTTTGAAAATTTAGCACTTTATTCGCTCTCTAAAATACTCGAAACCCAGCCCCATTTTCCACGGGCACAGGCACAGGTTGCATATCTAGGGCCTTTTTAAATCCGCACCGCAACCCCATCTAGACCAACGACCGATCGCAAAACCTTCTACTCCTTTACTCTACTTTCCTCCCCTCACCTCTACTACGCGATATACCCACCGCCGTAAAACACAACACAATGGCGACCCCTAACTCTTGGGAGGACGATCCCTCTGCTCAAGATGACAACCTCGCTCAGCAGGCTCAGCAGCAGCTTAACATGAACCCCGCCCCCGCGCAAGGCGGCTTCCGACCCGCTATCGCCTCTTTCCAACCAGGTGCCGCTTCGTTCCAGCCTGGTCAGGCCTATGGAGGATACGCGCCTCAATACCAGCAGCAACAATACTACCAGCAAGGCTACTACCCTCAATATGGTGCTCAACAGCAGCAGCCGCAGCAGGGCTTCAACCAGTACAACCAGGGTTATGGTGGTTACAACCAAGGCTATGGTATGACACTTGCGCTCAAAAAAAAACATTTTCGCCGAGATATGTGAAGATGACATACTGATATATTTTACAGGCGGTGGCGGATACCCTCAGTATGGTCAACAACAGCAACAACAACAACCTCAGCAGCCCGCTGCTCCCACGATTGCCCAGCCACATGCCGCCGATGCTCCCGCTGACCCCAGCCAACCCGCTGCCGCAGCCCCTAAGCCTAAGGTGATCAGCATCAGCGGTGATACCTCCGCGCCCAAACCCAAGGCAAAGGTTCTTTCCATCTCTGGAACCGGTGCCGCTACCACTGTCAAGCAGGAGGAACCCACCAAGGCTGAACCTACCGACAAACCCGAGGACGGCCAAAAGGCCACAGCTGCGAAGGCTATCGAGAAGACAGGCGAGAAGGCCGGCAAGGCTGCTGCTGGGGCTAAGGCCTCTGGCAATACCTCGCCGAGCCCCAGCTCTGGTCGAAACAGCCCTACCGCTGGCGAGAAGAAGGCGGCTGCCCGAGAGATCGATGCTGTCGAGAAGGAGCAGACTGCTGATGTCGATGAGGAGACACTCAAGGAAATTTACGGCAAGGAGCACGTTAACATTATCTTCATGGGACACGTCGATGCCGGGAAGTCAACTCTTGGTGGTTCGATCTTGTACGCCACCGGTATGGTCGACGAGCGAACCATGGACAAGTACAAGAGGGAAGCCAAGGACCTGGGTCGAGAGTCTTGGTACCTATCATGGGTTATGGATTTGAACAAGGAGGAGCGAACACAAGGCAAGACCATCGAAGTTGGCCGTGGTTTCTTCGAGACCGAGAAGCGTCGTTACAGTATCCTTGATGCTCCTGGCCACAAGATGTACGTCCCCAACATGATTGGAGGTGCTTCGCAGGCCGATGTTGGTATCTTGGTTATTTCAGCCCGAAAGGGTGAGTACGAGACTGGTTTTGAGCGAGGTGGACAGACCCGTGAGCACGCTATGCTTGCCAAGACTCAGGGTGTCAACAAGCTCATCGTCGCTGTCAACAAGATGGACGACCCTACCGTCGCCTGGTCTCATGAGCGATACCAGGAGTGTACATCCAAGCTCGCTCAGTTCCTCAAGGGCACTGGCTACAACCTTAAAACCGACGTCTACTTCCTGCCCATTGCTGCTCAACAAATGATGGGTATCAAGACCCGCATCCCCAAGGATGTTGCTCCCTGGTGGGAGGGCCCCGCCCTGCTCGAATACCTTGACAGTATGAAGGCACTCGAGCGTAAGGTCAACGCTCCCTTCATGTTGCCCGTCAACGGCAAGTACCGTGATCTCGGCACAATGGTGGAGGGCAAGATCGAGGCCGGTGTTGTCAAGAAGGGTATGAGCATGGTTATGATGCCCAACAAGCAAACCGTTGAAGCTGCCGCCGTCTATGGTGAGCAGGAAGACGAGGTGCAATTGGCTCAGTGTGGTGACCAGGTTCGAATAAGGCTCAAGGGTATTGAGGAGGATGACATCATGCCTGGATTTGTGCTGTGCTCACCAAAGCGACTGGTGCATACCGTTACTGAGTTCGAGGCACAGATTCGAATTCTTGAGCTCAAGAGCATTCTGACTGCCGGCTTCAACTGTGTGCTACACGTTCACTCCGCCATCGAGGAAGTAACATTCGCAAGCCTCCTACACAAGCTGCAAAAGGGAACCAACCGCAAGAGCAAAAACCCCCCTACACACGCCAAGAGAGGTGACAGCATCATCGCCCGTATGCAGGTGATTGGCGGAGCAGGCGCCGTGTGCGTGGAGAAGTTCGAGGACTACCCCCAGATGGGTCGCTTCACATTGAGAGACCAAGTAGGTTTTTGCTCACCCCCAACCGTTTTGGCAACCACGTACACATGTTCTCCGTTCTACTTACCCCATACTTTTGCCCGCCCGGTCCACAAATGTCCCGGAAGGCTAAGTGACCACTGCCGGACATGGTGTGACAAGAACACGCCTGGGGAGTGCTTTCATCATGTAAGATATCATCACTAACACGCTTTTCTTTAGGGACAAACCATTGCCATTGGCAAGATTACGAAGCTCATCAGCAACGATGCTTAAATGAATGATGATTGTTTCTTGATACGCGCCCAGGCGCGGCAATGTGACACCAAAAAGGACAGAGGCCAGTAGCAAAAAGGCAGGGAAAATGTAACAGGCATTCACCACGATCATCATCACAAATCGTTACGGTTTTGACGGCTTGGCGCTGGAGTAGCATGTGATTTACCGGGAACGCGGCACCAGATTTGTATAGGATGATGGGAATACCGCTTGTGTTGCCCCCCCAGAAGATGATGAAAATGACGACACGAAAGAGGCAGGAGCAGTGGGCGATATGATGGATGTCATGCATTTCCTGTGCTTCAGTCATATATAGATGAGTAAAGTAGGAATACAAAAGGAGCATGTCAAGAAATATTTGAATACCGTTCCTTCTTTGCCGTAGCGAGATACAAATAAACAAGGTTGTGTAGAATACTAGATGCCTAAAACTCTTCCTCTCACATAGAAGATGGTTGCTAGGGCGTAACAAACACATCATATAAGCAGGACAGGGCAAGAAAGAAATACTCTGGGGAGACCTGAGTTCGATAAGAAAGGGAACATATGGAACAAAAGTATAGAGGGTTTCAGAATCAACATGGACCTGGTTATGGCGGTGGGATGCGAAGCCAAAGTACTACAATAGTTGAGATCATGAGAAGGGTGAAGAAACATACATAAGTTAAGGAAAGCAAGTTGTTATCGTAAGCTTTTCCGTCTGAGTCGGAGGCAGCCCATGAGAGCAGGGGAAATATCCAACCTAACGGATCATGCAATAAACAAGTTCGGCAAGAGAAGAGATTTCGCCGTTGTCACATTACGCCCCACAGAGCTATGTAACAAGTCACGATAATAGACATTTCGAGCTCGCGATGTGTAATCCCAATTCCCATCTGCAAGATGTACAGGGATAATGCTTTAGTGGACGGTCTCCGAGATCAGTTAGTTGACGTAAACAGGATGGACCCCAAAAAGAAGATGCATTTGCAGGGGTTCAAAGCTATTGACAACGTTTGTATGGTTGGTGTTATATCATGACTGAGGGGACAGACCTAGAAGGTTTGTTAATGGGCACGAGAAAAAGTCGGAACGATCAAGTTCAGCGTTACAGAGTGCAATTGTATGAAGCAGGAAGCGGTGACCGAATGGAAATCCGAGATAAATAAGAATGGAGAAGAAGTACCGGTGCCATTACCCATACACCGAAAAAGGAACAGGTATCGCGGGTGCGGTTGCGGATGCGGATCCCGGCGCTGCTGGCTCGAAGCGGCCCAGCGGATCGGGAGTTGGGGCGTGTCCTATGGGATACGATACGGTACGGTACGTTGAGGTTCATGGAATTAGGAAATCGTAGCGTAGTGCTGATGTTATCCCTCGGTGAGTGAGGCCCGGCAGCAGGAACTCTTGTTCTCGGAAGGTTGCCGAGGGGCCGGAGGTGTACGGAACGCCGTTTTGCTCAAGGTGGATCAGGTTTTAGATATACTGATTGATTCTTGATACTGAATTGTCGTGATTGCGCCTCGAGATAAATGCAGGAACTGGGATCAAGGGGTCCGTGAAACAAATTTCGTGATTCACGGAAATTTAGCGGCCAGACGGAAGGGGTATACTGCGTATGTATGCTGCTGCTGCAAGAAGCAAACAAGTATGACCGACATGCTGTGTTTGTATACATCAGCTTGTTATCATGATAGAGATAACAGGAAGTTGAAGGTGAAACGACAGGGGACTATTGTAGGCTTAATCAAGGTGAAGATGGTTGGCATCGCGTACCGGAGGTATACGGAGGAGACGGAGCCGGGTAACGGAGCACAGTGGTCGGTAGGCAGTGGTCAGGAAGTTAACCGAAACAGGGTAGGCAGGCGCCCGCAACAGGAGTACAATGTCTCACCGGGGTGACGGGTGTGATATTATCCCTTTGCCATGGATGCCATGCCATGCCTTGACAGGCTTGACTCTCAAGATTCCAGACGCATCAACTTGGGGAAGTCCCCCGCAGCCCAACCCCGGTTCCCCACGCAGTTCTTTAGCCCCAGGCTCAGCCCCCCAGCTCCAAAAAACGTAATATAGATGGAGGCTCTGGGCGGAGAAACGGTCAGAAACGGAGACTCGGATAATGTCGGAATCCTCAGGGCACGGATTACGAAGGTGAGAGTATGCGGAGGGGGGTGCATTTTCAAGGTGAGACCAAATCCAATCAGATTTGTCGACTTGTGTAAACGGAGTCGTGTGGAGAAATGCAGGTTCGGCTCATGCTTGATAGTCTGTACGTAGTACGTCACGTAGATCCCAGTAAAGAGGTTACCCACGGGAATTCTTCGACTTTTATTTTATTTACTACGTAGTAGCATTATCGTGACTTTGTTTGCGTGATGACTGGCGCTGATGGGATGTAGTTTTGCGGGGCAATCTGAGAGAGAGGCCGCAGTTGAGCTCAGGGGTCGGTGAGACCCAGGCCTATAGTTCAATAATTGGAAAAAAAATCTGGGAGTTTTTCTGATTATGATCGTGACCGGTCCTGGCAGGGTAACCGGAGTCATGTGCAAAGTCTATTCTTAAAGTAGACCAGGCTGGCACAGAAAGGGCCGGCGAAATTAATTGGTTGCGTAGAGATATAGAAAAGAAGCTCGATTTTATAATACGGTAACATTAATGGCGGTGATAAGCATGAAAAATGTGCCGGTTGCTGAAATTTCTAGATTGAAAGGTAGAGGTTAGATACTTAGATACCTGCCCAGCAGGATTAGTTCCCTTTGTCTTGTTGGATAGGTAGGTGACAAGAAGGTTACTGCCGTTACTGAATTGGCTTTGGGAATACCTCATGTCAAACGGCAAGACTTGTTCGTTAGCAAATCGCGGGGTAAAACCGACCCCAGGGTAAGGAACGAGGCAGCCACGAGGGAGGAAGGGCAACCAAATGCATGTTCTGTTTGCCAATGATCTTCCTACAATGTCAAGTACGATGGACCCGATTCTTACCACCTTCCCGCGGGCAGTTTTGGGCTCTTATTGATAGGTTCAGCTGGTCATGATAAACTCTGGACCCTACAGTACAACTCCAGCCAGAACATCAGTCGGGAATAGCCCGATTAGTTGCCGCAAGCTGTAATTAAGTTCAGTATCCAATATTGCATGGCTATTTCTCTAGGTATTCTCGTCAGCGGAACTCAGCCTTTACTCTCCGTCTCGTATCCACCATCTCCTGTTTGTTGCTGTCTGGTGACCAGCAAACTTCGACAGCACGGACATCGTATAATGTTCACCTTGGACAACATTAGGTACCTCGTCTTCTCCGCAATCTGGATGGATCTCTCAGCCCTAGCTTACTCGCCTCGACTTATCCCCTTTTCGTCCTTTACCGCCCTCCTTTCCAGACTCCTGCCCAAAAGGCGCAACCTCCTTGGCAAGCTTGTTTCCCCATGAATTGTGAAACCCTGGATGCTCTGCCCATGGTCGGCTGACCTGTGTTTAAATTTAAACAGAAACTCACCAGGAGGCAGAAACACTGCAGTACGTAACAAGTATTGGTTTGGTTGGCAGTCGGGAACATCCATCCACAAGTAGGCGAGCGAGCAAGGAATTATCATGCGTATTTCAGAGAATCAAAATCAAATGCTACCCCTTGTCCAATTGGTTACACCCTTACGATAGCCACAAACGAGGGTTGCAGGCCTCACCCCGAGCACCCCCAACCCAAACTTTAAGGAATTCAATGTCCGGTTACTCTCAAGCATGACTGGTCGAGAACCTCAGATTACACCTGTTCCCGTACTGCCCCGATGGTTGTCAAGAACGAAAGTAACAGCAGGGAATCTAGGCCCTTGGTTGGGCTTACGGGTCGGTACGATGCTTGCGGTTTTAGACGGTGGTGATTATGCTACGGCACGGGCAACGGGGACGATTTATGAGTATTTGCGATAGGATATTGTAGGTAGTCAACATCCACAACGAGATTGTGTGATGAGTTCTCAATGATGGTGGAATTGTCTTATGCAATATGTATTTCAAGCATGATGGTGCATGGAAAATGGGTTTTAGATGACATTTCATGTGTAATTGAAATGCAGTCGAGTCTCGTTACGGAAGATCGCGGGCGCTGAGTCGCTGTTGTGCTTTAGTTCCAGGCCTTGGACCGGCGATCATGACGACACGTTTGTTTGGTAGATGAACCACAAGCGACAGGAAGTGATAGTTTTGCTGCTCGAGCAAAAAGAAGGCAGATAGCCACGGCAATTTTAATGTTGTTTTTCTTTTGCTTCCTTTCTCAACTGCCAGCCATTGAATGTTTGACAGAGTGAGGATGAGAAGGAAGTGACTGCACCTATCCAGTTTCAGGCTCGTGTATAAGAATATCAATAGGGAAAGCACCGTCATCAATGTCAACACCGGGGCTACTGCTTCTTCCCTTTTACCATCAACAACGTGACTATCAGCTGCTTGATCGACACCACCACGATCACAATACCACCACCAAGAAAGAAAAAGTGGAAGAATCTACGGATACCGTCTTGCGTCTTGTAGACTTGCACACAAAAACAGTACCGTATCTTGCCGTCCCATAACGTCAACCAACGGCGCTATCCGTTCGGCCATCATCCATTGCCCACTCATCTTGCTTGTTTTTCTCATTTCCCATTATTGACCCCCATTGGATCTCGAGCTCTTTCTTGGAGACTTTGAAGACCGTGATCTTGTTGCTCTTCCGGCATCTTCCTGGGCTTTAGTCCCCTTTCCCCGCCAAAACTTTGACGCTTTCTCATTCTTTGAAGAGTTTGGACCGGGGTTAGGTTACGTTTCGTGACCCTCTCCGTCCCGCAATATCCCATCTTTAGAGCTGGCGCCCAGATTGAGTCGGGTACATTGGTACCATGGCTACGGCCTAAAGGCGACCGATTGCAGACCCGTTACCTTCTTCTCCTTGTACCAAGAACTCTCTTCCGAGATAATATCGTGTCAGTCACCTGCAACGCCTCGTCGGCTCCACCACGCGCTTGTCTCTGCCACTCATAGCCTTACTCCCCATCTCCATCCCCATTCATCCCCGTCCCTCTCCATCCTCGGCCTTGACCCCGGCAAGCGGGCACTATCTGAGGTGCCCATTTCGTCCAGCCTGTGGAGGACCACACCGCGAACCCCACACCCCAGGGCGTACACTATCAAATCTCGAGCTGCTCGTGAAGCTTTTATAAAAGCCATGAATGACCCCGTCAACAGAACTTCATCTCTCTATTCAAACCCAACTTTCTCTTTCAAAGGTCCAAGCTCACACATCCAGGCTTCAGGAACCAATTCATTCAAGAGTGAGTCCTTTGTCTTGCCCTGTCGTTGACGGTTAAACTGTCATGCCCCTCTTGTCATGATGCCCTCACACGACCACCTTATTCTGTCGTTCTCTGTGAAAGAGCAGCCACTGCGCACAATTTCTATCATTGCACAAGTCCCAAAACCAATACTGACTCTGTCACAGTGCTTCCCAACAACGTTAACAAGACCTCCCTCCACCCTACCGGTGTTACGTACGTTTTCCACGATACCCAATCAGCTGCGCAGGCCGGTTCACTAACATGGGCCTCACAGTCCTCATCAGGAGCACACTGAGCTAGAACAAGAGCTTCACGACAAGGCTCACATCGATTACGACCGTGTTGCTATTGTAAGAAATATTCTTTATGAATGCGCCATAATCAATTGTCGCTAACACAGCCTCTCAGATTCCCAACCCTTCAGTCGCTGCCCTTTACGAGGATGCTCTTGTCTACGAGACCGGTACCGCTATCACCTCCAGCGGTGCCTTGACTGCCTACTCTGGTGCCAAGACTGGTCGATCTCCTCTTGACAAGCGAATTGTCGAGGAGCCCTCTTCCAAGGACAACATTTGGTACGTTACTCCCCGAATAGCCGGCAACAGAGTTCCTGGGGCTGCGCACATGAATCGAGACGATCAGACAGCTAACATGACATCAATAGGTGGGGACCTGTTAACAAGCCCATGACTCCTGAGGTAAGAATGAACTCGGCATCTTCCCTATACATTTCACATGTCACCTTTTCGTACACGCACAATTGAGCTGGTGGCTGTGGCATCTTGACTCGTGTTTTCCGGTCCTGGCTACACAAGAAAATTTGCAGCCTTCACGAGCTTGACGCCCAAAGACGAGCGAACCGAAATAAAACGTCTAGACCAACGCCGGAAGAGCATCTCCATTCCAGCGACCACAATTGGTTCTGCCCCGAGGATACCCGGAGCGCGAGCGTCATGGCTCTCATGGCCTGCCCACCGGTGCTTATTCTCTTACTCAATTGTCTGGTCGCTGGTTGGTAGAGGCTTGGCCGAGCGGTTCTCTAGTGGTTCATTGACCTAACGCCATTGCACCTGGTTCGCTTGTTCCCCTGGCGTTTTCCGGGTGGGTGTCATGGGATCGGCAATCTTGACCCCGCAGTCTCTTTGCCAATCTTCGCACACCTTGCACCTCACACGCTCACCTTCCCTTCTGGCAATTGCCCACGGCTTCAGACCGAGACCCAGTCCCGACCTCCGAAGCCTTCGGCCGTGACCTGCCCCTCTTCTCCCCGACCACGATTTTTCCCGACCCGGCGGCGCTTTTCTTCTTTGGGAAAGGTTGCCGGTCTACCTTCTCCGCATGATCTCATCTTTATTATACAGTGACAATGGCTGACAAAATAACAACTACAGGTCTGGAAGATCAACCGTGAACGTGCTGTCGATTACCTCAACACCCGAAGCCGTATTTATGTCATCGATGGTTTCGCTGGCTGGGATGAGAAGTACCGTATCCGCGTCCGAGTTATCTGCGCCCGCGCCTACCATGCTCTCTTCATGCGAAACATGCTTATCCGACCCACACGAGAGGAGCTTAATGATTTCCACCCCGATTACACCATCTACAATGCCGGCAAGTTCCCTGCCAACCGATACACTGAGGGTATGACCTCTGGTACCTCCGTTGCCATCAACTTCGAGCAGAAGGAGATGGTCATCCTTGGTACTGAGTACGCCGGTGAGATGAAGAAGGGTGTCTTCACTGTTCTCTTCTACGAGATGCCTATCAAGCACAACGTCCTCACCCTTCACTCCTCCGCCAACGAGGGCAAGAACGGCGATGTCACCCTCTTCTTCGGCCTTTCTGGAACTGGCAAGACCACTCTCTCCGCAGACCCCAACCGAGCTCTGATTGGTGACGACGAGCACTGCTGGTCCGACACTGGTGTCTTCAACATCGAGGGTGGATGCTACGCCAAGACCGTTGGTCTGTCTTCTGAGAAGGAGCCCGATATCTACGGTGCTATCCGATACGGTTCAGTTCTTGAGAACGTCGTCTTCGACCCTGTTACCCGTGAGGTTGACTACGACGACTGCACTCTCACTGAGAACACCCGATGTGCTTACCCCATCGAGTACATCTCCAACGCCAAGATTCCTTGCCTCTCCCCCAACTCTCCCTCAAACATCATCCTTCTCACTTGCGATGCCCGCGGTGTCCTGCCCCCTATCTCCAAGCTGGACCGCAACCAGACCATGTTCCATTTCATCTCTGGTTACACCTCCAAGATGGCCGGTACTGAGGACGGTGTTACCGAGCCCCAGGCTACCTTCTCCAGCTGCTTTGCTCAGCCTTTCCTTGCTCTGCACCCCATGAAGTACGCCAAGATGCTTGCCGACAAGATCGAGACTCACAAGGCCAACGCCTGGCTCCTCAACACCGGTTGGGTCGGTGCCGGTTTCGCCCAGGGTGGCAAGCGATGCCCGCTCAAGTACACCCGTGCCATCCTCGACGCCATCCACTCTGGTGAGCTCGCCAACGTCGAGTACGAGAACTACGGTGTCTTCAACCTCCAGGTCCCCAAGACTTGCCCCAACGTTCCCTCAGAACTCCTCAACCCCTCCAAGGCCTGGACCGCCGGTGAGGACAGCTTCAACAAGGAGGTTGTCAAGCTGGGCAAGCTCTTCCGCGAGAACTTCACCAAGTACGAGAGCGAGGCCACTGAAGACGTCGTCAAGGCCGGCCCTGTCGTCTAAGGGAATGAACGAAAAAGAACAAAAGGGAAAGCGATGTTTTTTTGCGATGGGTCATGACATATTCAAGCAACTGTTTACCATCTGGGTCCGGCGTCATTACATGGCGGCCATCAGCCGGCTGCCCTCTTTTTTTTTTTGTCTGAAAGGGATTTCATTTTTGTATAGCATGAGATTGTATGTAATGCAAGCATGAAGAACGCTTTACGAATTCTGCAATAGAAAGACATACTATTAAAACTTGGTCCCTCTTGTGTTTGTGATGCATTGTTTCACAGTACTTACCGTCACACTATCAAAGTTATTAAGCCAGAATATTGCATACAAAGTTGTATCTTGCTTGACAAGACAATACTTCGACCAAGTTAACACTCGTCACGCCGAGTAGATGTTCAAGATAGCGACCCTGATTATGCAATGATAAACAAAACTTATACAATTATTGAACCACTGTTAAAGTGCTCGATTTTTAAATGTGTAGTAGAACATAGGTGTCGTTGAACGAGACTGAAAACAACAAGACTTGTGTAACTCATTAAGCCATGTATCATAAGTCCTAAACCTTCTTAAAAACGCCTTTCCGACCAAAACCGCCCTGCCGTTAATTTTCCAATAACTAACCAGCGAACAAATGCTCACCACCGTCGACCATAGACAGCACTCTCTTCCTTCCTGGGCCGTCCTGGTCGTCTCTTTGACGAAGCCTCAGTTCTACGACCATTGGCATCGAAGCTCTCGTCAGCGACCCTGGAGCTATCAACGCCGATAACAGCCGGGTTGTCCGCAGATGAGCCTGGCTTGAAGAGGTTGATGATTTCGTTGAGGCCAAGTTTGAGAGCCTCCTTGCGCATACCACCCTCAATGGCCTGCTCAGCAAGTTCACGCTTCTTGTCTTGCAGCTCAAGGATACGTTCTTCGACTGTCTCGGAGACGGTGAGCTTGTAGATGATCACGTCGACGGTCTGGGTGAGACGGTGGACACGATCGATGGCTTGTTCTTCGACAAACTAGAGAGATTTGTTAGCATGAAGCTCCTGAGCAAGGTAAGGTAAAGGAAGGAAACATACAGGGTTCCAAAAGGGCTCGAGGATGACGACTCTGGTCGCTGCCGTGAGGTTAAGTCCCAAACTACCGCACTTCAAACTACACAGCAGGATTCGCGTCTCGGGGTCGTTCCTCAGCTTGCGTAAACTCTCCTCTCGCTCGTCGTTCTTCATGCTACCGTCGTAACGTACAAAGCGGAAACGCTCTTTGCGGAAGAAGGGCTCCACGAGGTTAAGCATGGAGGTAAATTGAGAGAAGACAATGAACTTGTGCTCCTTGACCTCGCCCTGCAGGATCTTGATGAGTTCGCGAATCTTGGAGGAAGCGAGGACTTGAGGAGAGTTGGCGTCTCGGGAAGGATAGAATATGCTATCGTCCTCTTCAGATAGGACATCAGATGCATCCGAGTCAGAGTCAGAGCCAGAATCGGACCCAGAGTCGGAGGCTGAGTCTGAGGCGGATGATCCAGAAACAGCAGTTGTATCAGCGGCGGTCGTATCGGCCGCAGTTGTATCTGCCTCTGTGTCTGCAGTCGTGGTATCAGCAGCATTGGATGGCCCATCGTCCAGCGTCTGGGCAGCCATGCGCTTTGTGATATCCGCCAAGGACAACAGAGAGTCATCAGAGTCAGAGGCCTCGTCTGGCTTGTCAGTAGTTTCGTCATTCTCAACAAAACTACTTAAATTGCTCTTGTCTTCAAGCTTGCTCTCCTCGTCTTGGGAGTCATCAGATCCAAGCCAGTCACCTCCGCCCTCAGCGTTCTCGTCCTCTTCGCCGCCAGCCTTTCCGAGATGAAGTGGCCCTTGCTCATCCTCTGGAACAAGCCATGAGCCGCCCTCATCCTCCTCATCACTATCGACAATGGCGTTACGGTTTCGAGGCTTGCGAGCCGTCTTTTGTGGTGAATCTGCATCCTCATCGTCGCTGTCAACAACAGCGTTTCGGTTTCGAGGTCGTCTTGAGACCTTTTCAGACGACTCGTCATCATCATCATCATCGTCGTCGATTTCGACAATCTGTCTATCGATGACCTTTTCATCGACGACTTCCTTCTTGTCCTTGTTTCTGCTTTTCCTCTTATCTTTGGACTTCTTTGACTTCTTGGGCCGCTCTGACTTCTCTGGTCGTTCGTGGTTGTTGAAGTAAGCCAAATCCGCGTGGCACTCAGAGCAGACATCTCTGCCCGACTTGTTATCTTCGTCGCTCAAGCCTCGTCCACAGATGTTGCAGTCCTTGGACACGATACCCATTCCCGCGAACATATCAGCCATGTCGTCGATATCTGTATCCTGCTGCTTTTGGGTTGAGCCTATTGACATTGCGTCCTTGTCCTTATCCAGCTTGCCCTCGAGCAGCTTGGGATGGTTGCAAGCTTGCCGCAACCGGAGCAACAGAGTTAAAGCGTTGGCATAGTTGATTTTCCCTTGCATCATGTGCTCCATGCTTCGGTCAGCTCGAGCAGCGAGTCGGTCGTAGAATTTGCGCTCAGCCGGCGACAGTTTAGTTGCCACAGTGACAACCTTGCGTTCGGTGACCTTGAAACCTGTCGAGGAACCTTCACCTTCGGCAGAAGGCTTACCGCCAGGATTGAGTGCACCATCTACCTTGAGAATGTCTTTGGTTCTTCGCTTCATGAAGCATCTGAGAAGGCTATGAAGCCTGCGAATAGCAATGTGGCCTCGACCATTCTTCAGGGGTAGATCGATATGTTCTTTCCACTCCTTGAGGTCATCGTAGGGTCGGATGCGAAGGAATTTGACAAGAGATTGAAGTTCATCAAGGTTGTTTTGCATAGGTGTACCAGACAAGCACCATCGGTACTCGGAGTTCAAAGCGTAGCATGCCTTGGTGGCCTTCGCGTTTCGGTTCTTGACAGTATGAGCTTCATCAAGAACGACTCGCCACCAGTGCAAGCCGAAACACCCTGCCTTGACACCGTTCTCTGCGTCTGATGAATGTCCGTGTTCTGAAACGAGAATCTGGTAGGTTGTGATAACAACATCGTAAAGAGCGAGTTCCTTAAACCGCTTTGTGCGATTGGGCCCATGGTGCACGCAAACTTTGAGGCCGTGAGACGTTTCCACTCTATCCTTAATTTCGTGCTCCCATTGCCGAATCAAAGCCAGTGGTGCCACCACAAGCGTTGTCTTTTCGATCTTTTCAAATTGCTTCTTCCATCCAGGGCTGTCCTTAGCCGGCTTCTGGTTGGTGAGAATAAGTGAAATGGTCTGGAGAGTCTTTCCAAGACCCATATCGTCTGCGAGAATACCTCCCTTGGGGACTTTGCCTCGCTTTACAGGGCCGAGTTCTCGTCCCCGCATCCATTCAACGCCTTCCACCTGATGAGGCAGCAGCTTGACCTTGAGACCCTCCACTGTGCCATCTTTGACATCCTTCTTGGGTTCTGACTTCTTCTCGCCGTCGGCTTGACTCTCTCCACCCTCCTCTTCGCCCTCTTCCATACCTCCTTCGAGCAAGGCCTTCAAATCGGCACTCGCCTTAGTAGGGTCTGTGTAAAAAGTCTCTTCGCCGTAGTTCCTTGTAGGCACAAAAGAAGACACCATCGGTGGTGCGGGTGGGGCATCTGAACTGAACATTGCCATCGGGGGTGGCCTTCGATCTTGGTACATAGGGCCTCGAGGGCCTGCAACTCTAGCACCACTGTTGCTGCTTCGGTTGTCGAGATGGTGCTCAGGTCGGGTCTTCTGCCGTATGAAAGGGTCTGCTCTCTGCTTACGAGAAGACATCATCTTGGTAGGATGACCGAATGTGGGAGTGTTGGTAGCGTTGGTTGGGTTGAATGGGTCGTTCATATCTGAGTGAACTTTGCCCTTGAGCGAGCTCATGCCACGAACAAGAGCGGTGATATCGTCGTCGGGGGACAGCTCGCGGGAAGCATTCTCGCCGTGTGAGTCGATAGAGTGCGAGGGCGCTTTCGGGGGCGCACGTTCGTTAACCATGGCGCCGAGATCTCGAAGAGCAGTCGAGTCGCTGAGACGTGTCTTGGTTGTTTGGCGCGGGGCAAGTTTAGAAAAGTCTGGTTTCTGTTTTGGCGAGAGGGTGGTTCGAGGGTTAAATGCAAAGCGGGCACCTGGCTTGGGCTTCGGTGTTTGAGACGGGTTGATTGGAGTCGGGTCATCAAAGAACTTCATAAGTTGGGCGGTGAGCACCGTCGTGCAGGTATGTGCTGTTTCTTGAAGCCGTTGAGTACAAGCGACTTTGCACGAGGGTATAGTGTATTGCCCAAAATGACATAATACATTGCCCCAGCAACCAGTATGGGGTGCTATAAAAAGCGAGACAGAAATACTACGTGATATGTGTTTACAGCGTGGTGATTGGCCGTTGGTCTCGTGTTTTTCTGACACCGTTGGACCCCGAGTTTAACCCCGCTACAGGTGTCTGCGTAAAGCACTGTGCAGCCAGGTAGCCCCGCGGTATACATAGTAGGCGTGCAAGAGTTACAACCATTTCCTATCTTGAAAAGGTTATTCAACTTTAATAGGTATATTCATCTACTGAACTTCATTCTGAAGACGTATTAGAAGTCCTCTTTTTATAGTAGACTTGGTATCTTATTTCACTATAGAGGAACGTAGTATATCCTGAGTCAACTTATCATCGGAACTTTCTTATGTAACTGTACGTAAGTCTGGAGTAGAAAGGAATGTGTGTATCTCGTTTTCTCGAAAGTGGCATATCCTATGACTAACGAGTATATCAGCACTGGTATTCACAATAGCTTGGCGTATACGTGGATGGGATCGTCACGATATACTGATTGATAGTATTCCTCCTGGCTTTAGTGAAAGGAACACGGTCTATTACCTGTGAACTGTCTGTGTAGTGATGAACGCTAGAAGGAAATGGGGTTTAGATCAAGCGGAACGATTCATTCATGTTCTAGTCTATTGCACATGATTGATGGCAAGGCACCGGCTATTCGGAGGCGTTCGACCTCAGTATACATATTTGCATTCAAAAAGAGTAAGACACGCAATGAAGGTGTCTGATGAATTCTTGATATGGTACATATTTTTTCTGAGGAAACGGAGTACAGCCTGAGGAACTTAAATGGACTTGAAGACTCCTTCATTCTCACAAGAACTTATAACACAAACATCCTGTTTTCCATTTCCATTCAAGAACCCGTTACAATATCGAAAATGATAAACGCTTTAACAATAATTGAATTAAGTAGCTTTATCCTCGCCCAATGCCTCGCGGATCATCCGCTATTGTACAATTCGTCTCAGGGCTTCCTTATGCCAGAGGAACAGGAGCAGGAGCCTCGGTGCCAGAAGCCTGCTTACCGCCGACTGGAGGCAGGAACATGGGGAGGTAGGTAACAGCAAGAGCCATGACTGCATATATTGTTAGCACATACTCTCAATCGTTAGGAATGATATAGGAGGCCACATACTCGACATGCCAACGGAGAAGTATCCAGGAGTGGTGGAGTTCTTCTTGGAATCCTCGCTCTCTCCCAGCCAACTCTGGATAGAGAAGACAACAGAAGCCCTACTCGTTCCAACTTGGTTAGCAATCCAATCGTAATCATTCTCCGCTTCGGTTCGCTTCGACATCGCGCTGCATCTCCGCAACCTCGGGTATCGTTCGGGAAACGTACCATCCCACAAGCTTGTTGCGCGTGAACATAGCGGCCATTGGCAGGGTGGTGGACATCGTGGAGGAGATATCAGAAGACTCGCTCGAGCTCTTAGGCTCTTGGTAGGGGACAACTGTGTCATTAGGTTAGCTTGCTGGTCGCAACCGTGTCAATTGAGTTGCGAGTGGCACTCATCTCGGCGCATAGCGCTGAGCTCGGAGACTAGAGAAGTGGGCATCAAACTCACTCAGGTCAGTTCTTCTGGGATCCTTGGTGGGCGACATTTTTACTGTTTGTGAATGAGGAGAAAGTGATGGTTGTTCGATGGCTGTCGCAATTACCTCTTAGCTCGCGCGACCTGGGGAACGAGGAGGCTTAAATTGTGGCGCCTCTTCGAGTGGGGTAGCGTGGCGTAGCGAGCTCACCTACCTAAAGAGGAAACGGGCCGCTTCGAAGAACGAGCCCAGGTTAACATAGATATGAGATATGAGAATATTCATTTTGTTGCCCTCTTAAAGCCCTATTAATTTCCGAAGGCTCATAAAAGAATAAGTAGATAGAGCCGTATTACTCTGTATATATACATAACGGGTATACTCCCAAAATTTATAGACATTTATCATGACAGCCATCATGGCTGCTCAAGCTCGTAGACTCAGTTTCCCGTTTCACAAAAACAGCTTACACCCATAAAAAATAAACGCCATTTATACGCTCGCCATGAAGCTTTGTTTACTCCACTCTAATGATAACCTTCCACTGTAGTGCACCGGCCTCTCGGATCGCACAAGCCAAGCATCCTCGCTTTCTTCGACTGATAATGGCGTTCCAGCCCTTTTGAGCGCAAAGAGCTCGGACCAAAATCTCCATATCAGAACCAAATTGACGTTTTCTAGACTCAAAATGCATCTGTTCGGCAGCTGGGAAACTGCCTCGTCGCTGGACGATATTATACTTTGAGGTGAGCCTCTCAACAGTGGGGGACTGAGGAACCTCGGACAAGTTGGTGATGCAATCGATAACAAGCACGCGATCGCTGCCCATGCGTGAAGGTGAGCGGCGATGAGATGGAGGGACGGCGAGCAGCTCAGAAAGCGGAGCGTGCTGTCGCTTCAGAAGTTCTGAGACATGAATGACAGAATAATTATACCACTTGTGTAAAGGATGCCCTGAGACTAGAGTTAGCTATGATCGAGACATTCTCAGACACTAGTATACTTACCTGTTCGATGAGCGGGTCGAGAACCTTGCCCAAACGTGTCAGACCCAGAAACATCAATTTGCTGAATTGTCGGGCTCGATGGCGATTTGACAAATCGAACCCGATGAGAAGGTGAGCACGGATGCGCGGTAACAAAGCCAATATCGTAAGACAAAGTGAATGAGAAGTTCTCAGCCGTAAATCCGTCAATTGATACAGCAAAGTGAACGCTGGCTGGGGACGATACTAGTGCTGGGTCTTTGCTATTCACATTATCAGGATGTGTAGGTTTGGTGAAGGTTGTAGCCTGAATTGAGTTGGTAGGAGAAACAAGCTCTAGCGACCTGAAGGTGACACTGATCAATGGCGGGGGTGTTGAGTAACTGTTCTCATGAGGAATGATAAAGTCGGCAGGGAAGACAGAGTATTCGTCCGAATCTCCAAGAATGGAAGATTCTCGTTCAACTCGCTTCTTTGCCCAGAGTCTCGCTTTCTTGCCTAGGTGGGCTTTGTCCTCTACTATCTGTTAGTAGATTTTCATGATGTCGAGATCATGGAAACTTACCAGCTACATCTTCAACCTCGATGTTGACCCAGCCCTCATTTATGCCAAGGGGTAGAATGTCACTAGAAACCCAACCCATGCACTCAGCAGAACCCTGACCTGCTGCGATGACTCGGCCCACGATGCATGATGTACTCCAGAAGCTCTTGCCACAGTACACAAATCCTCCACACAAATTGGCAAACGAGCCCAAGCGTTCCATAGCCTTGCTATCGTTCTCGAGTAGCGTAGCCATGAGAAAATGACACACACCGTCTCCAGGGAGCATCAAACCGTAAATATAAGATTTAGAGAGCCATCCAGAGGGATGAAGCGCCGCAGCAAGTTTTCGTCGCTGAGGTCGAGACTTATCTTTCTGGCCTTCCGGGTGATCCCACGCCCCAAAGTATAGTGACCTTTTGGATCCGTTGGTCTCAGAAGAAGCTTTGGCGGCGTTTTTGGACATAGCCGTAGGAGCGGGAGGCGGCCCAGAGTTAATAATTGACTTCCGGGCGTTGTTCGCGATGAGTCCTTCGTATGTATCGATATTGGGCCAAAGCAGCTTTTTGGCAAAGTGAGTGAGCCCATCCACCTGCTGTTGAGGATTCCGGCCTTTAATAGTATAGCTGTGAGTGGGTGATGTCTTATCTTCATGATGCTGTCGGAAAGTAAATTTGCTAAAGAGCGAGCCAAGCCATCCTGTTGCTGGAGGAGGCGTAGCCGTTCCATCCGTTTTGGGGGCATCGCTTGGGGTAGGTTCCTTGACCTTTTCAATCTCAATATTGTCCAACCAGCTGCGGGCGAGGTGCAGCGACCATTTTACCATGGGAGTGGCAGCTCTCTCAAAGTGCACAACATCGACAGGTCGGAAAGCTTCGACTCCATATTCCTCGCCTTCAGTGATGGCATCTAACCGAACAAGTAACTCAGTGGCCACAAGAATTTGCATGAGAAGCCAGTACTTCTCTTCAACCCGCTCACTGGCATTACTGGCGTCGTGAATGGAAGAAGTATCCTCGAGCTCGTCGTTATCTTCTCCTCCCCAGAGAATTTGACCCAATCTGATCCTCCACTCTACGTGGGTGAAATCAAACCAGACGTTGGCGGTACCAAGACACTTGATCAGGGCATTGATCTGGTTGGTCAAACTATAGTGGTCGCGCTTATCGACAACTGAATTGGATGGCCGCATAAAAGTATGAAAGAGATCCTGGTAAGTTTGGATTGAAGTCTTCTGACGAAGATCATTGTCTCTGTATAGTTCGGCGTTTCGTTTGAGACGATCCAGGAGCTCTGTCTCGGGAAGACGACGCAGGTAACCCAGAGGGGAAAGCATGCGTTCACGTGCCTCAACAATGGCATGTGCCTTCTTGCCAACACTGTCAAAGCCAAATTGTTCTTCTTCCAGAGCGTCTCCGACAGCGATCTCGAGGGCGGCTGAGAAACCCATAGTACCCTTCTCCAACCCTTGCATGCTCAACATGTTGGGACGTTCCCGACATCGGATGAAGAAATGGGCCTTGCGGTTATCGACAGCCTTCGCCCGGGCGGCGGCATCCTGATTGAGATCACGAGTCAGGTGAGGGCATGCTGTGAGACCACTCCACGCTCGATCTTCAATTTGCACATGGTCAGTGAGATCGCGAATCTCCAAGGCCTCGTCGAAGGGGAATGCGACACTGGGATTGGGAGCGCCAGAGCAATGCCCTTCGCTGCGGGCGAAGTACTGAGGGGCACCAGAGAACAGCTTCTCGATCTCGGTCTCGGTGAGGGTAGACATGATTCTGTTCAGTTTCAAGACGGGGTTGGGCGGAGGAGAAGTAGCATTTTCCTTTTCGGACAGCGGACCCGGTTTCGGGGGGGGAGGAAGAGGCTTGTTCTGGTCCGGGGGTGAACGCGGGGAAGTAAGAGCCCGTGGTGAGTGTGACGGCGACTGTGACGATGAAGGCGTCTTAGTAGTCCCTTGGGATCTGCTTGTAGT
>ONZP01000167.1:0-11748 GCA_900312805.1 Fusarium torulosum
GTGCAGACTCTAATTAAATAGAAGCCGACCCTCTAAACTCGTCGAGAATTTATGCTATCTTGATATGTGTATCGATAAAGAGTCACTGTAACGAAGCTTGTTGAATTGCAAGATATGGAGTTCTGTGATTTGCATGTGATGAGAGTTCCCCATGTCATCATTGGGCCACCGTCATCTCACCGCCATACCTGGGATGCAATGTTTCAAGACAAGTCCGAGCGAGTGCGTGCGGAGAGCCACTGAAAATCAGTAAAACATGTATGATGACATTAGTCTGTCATGGCTTATCTACGGACAGAGTGTCTCAGATGTCTCGTATTCGTCATGGGAGAAACCGTGGACCTATATCGCAAGCTTTGACCTCTCGTGTTCGATCTATGCGGTCCGTGGTGGGGGCTATGATGCCCCTATTTGTGCGTGCGAGCAGAGCTCTATTTATTGATATCGGAAATTAGAAGGAGTAGCCCACCTCGAACGATGGTATCCATAAAATGGTCAGTAGAAATGTGATCCGAAGCATCAACAAACTGCGACAAATCTTCCATCTGATTCAACTCCTATTTCTTTTGTCAGACTCTTAAAGCTACTCACCAAGACTGGAGGCATCTCTAATATGTACCCTGCCGGTTCCGGCCAATTGGACTGCGTTCAGCCACCATTGCGAGCCACTCATGATATTCAAGGTAGGAACTAGTCGTGGGTGAACGCCGATGACGATATTCACACAATATTACCCAGACCGTTGCAGACGAAACTACGTTCTGCATACTGACGATACTATTACAACCATACCTTTCGATAGCGAAAGGGAGTCGTTCTGTCGCACCACGTTCTCAGCCTCCACCGGCTCTCGCCGCGTCAGCGGTTCAGCCGACCTCACTTACACACTTCCAATTCAGGAGGTAACAACTTGCAGATGACTTTGGTTGAGCTTTGGCCAAGGGCATGTATACGACTATGATTGGACGCCAATCTACTGTATCTGATATCTTCAATAATGGGAGCACCTAGATTTGCTGGTAGGTGTGCGAGAGAACAGCCTCTTGTGGTACCAATTATTAGGGTTTTCGAGCCTCTACATCATGTCTACGTCATACGGAATGAACCTTCGGACAGATTAGAGACGGCGTAGCATCGTTATAAGTTAACAGCTGGGCCAGCTAGTTGGATTGGCTCAATTTAACTTTAACTTAAAGATTGCCGCAACCTTTTGTTATTGGCTGCTAGTGATTAAAATGTCACAAATACGTCTTCTGCACAGACTTAATGCAGGGAATGAATTCCGTGATTCATCGGAGGCAGGGCGTGGGTCATGCTATTCAGGTAGTATCGTCAAGGACAGATAATTGGGCTCCATATTAAATTTGTCCCTGACACGAGGATTATAATCGTTGCGAAGAAAGAATCTCAACTCTATTTAAACTGGACTCGACCAAAGGTCATTTTCCCTTTCCATTACCGCCACTGCTGCTAAATTTCTTATCAGAAGGAATCGAATAATCTAACAATTGTCTTGCTGCCACTTTTCCGCTGATTTCGGCATTTTGCCGCGGGGAACCTTCATACAACCTCATTTGTGCAACTGCCCGAACCGCCAAGTCTCAATCAGTCGCCCTTTACTTGGAAATCAACGCGCATTGCCAAGATCCCATGCGTAGTAATGGCATCAACCAAGAAGCCACCTATTGCCGGATTCCGACCGGGAAGGCTTGTCATTGTAGGATCAGGGATTAAGAGCATCAGTCACTTTACTCTAGAAGCCGTGTCATATATTGAGCATGCAGACAAAGTCTTTTACTGCGTTGCAGATCCAGCTACCGAACTTTTCATACAGCACCACACTAAAAATAGCAATGCTATTGACATGTACGATCTGTATGACGATGGAAAACCGCGTATCCAGACCTATACTCAGATGGCCGAGATCATGCTGCGTGAGGTTCGCAAAGGTTTTCTTGTGGTTGGCATCTTCTACGGCCACCCCGGTGTTTTCGTGAACCCATCACATCGAGCACTTGCTATAGCAGTATTGGAAGGATTTGAAGGCCAGATGCTACCTGGTGTCTCGGCAGAAGATTGCCTCTTCGCCGATCTCGGTATTGATCCTTCTCGGCAGGGATGCCTGACTCTGGAAGCGACCGACCTGATCTTAAGGAATCGACCTCTTCTGGTTCACTGCCATGTGATACTCTTTCAAGTCGGCTCTGTGGGCGACCTTGGTTTCAATTTTTCTGGATTCAAAAATACAAAATTTCAAGTCCTAGTCGACCGACTCCTCCATGATTACGGGCCTGAGCACGAGGTTGTCCACTACATTGCTGCTCAGATGTCGATCAGCCTACCTGTGCAACAAAAGTACAAGATAAAAGAGCTGCAACAAGAAAACATCGCGAAACGGATAACGGGCATTTCAACTTTCTATCTTCCGCCAAAGTCCATACAGGCAGCTTCACTCACAGCGGCTGGCCATCTCGGCTTACGATTGTTATCGGACAAGCCCGGATCCGGTGGGCCGTTCCCATCTGGAGAGCCATACACAGAGCGCGAGATAGGTTTTGTAAAGTGCTTGGACACCCGCAAAATCCCTAAGAATTACAAAAAGACGCGAGACTCTCCAAGCTTTTTCGCCGCGCTTCAACAACTAGCAACCGATCCTCAGGCTCTCGCTATCTTTAATGGGGACCCCAGCAAGTTTATTGCATCGTTTCCAAATTTAACTCGGTACGAGGCTACTGCTCTTCTCAAGAGGCATTCTGGTATGGTTCGATTGGCTTTCAAGAAGAGTGCAGAAGACATCGCAAAGCAGTTCATCCATGCCATCCTTAATGATACAGCGGAGGCCCGCCGTTATGCTGGAGAGCTTGCCGAAAACCTCTCGCAGCGAAATAAGGATACAGTTTTTCTTTCATGGATGAGTAAGGAGGGATACAACACAACGACCGATGCCCTCTTGCAGGCTTCTCAACACGCGCTTACCGAGGACCTTGCGACCTTTGATTCCTTCTACCATAGCAATGTTAATGGTAAGATCGGCCCACGGGTGACAATCAAGAATGGATTGATCTTTGTGAATGAGGCCCAAATCAAGAAGGTTACTTTTGTCTCTGGCACCGCTGTCTGGAGTGAGGCAGACTCAAACAATTCCTCTGCCGTCCTCCATTTTCGGGTGTTTATGAGCCCTGAAGATAAACCAGGAGCGTGCACCGGCTATTTCGGCCCAGAGTTCTATGGGTTATACTGGGAAAAGGGCCAGTCCAAGCCGATTGACTCAAACATCGTAGGGAAAGTAGGCCTGGCTCCCCACAACCATGATAATGGAATTGCAAGAGACACCCCGATATCAACGTGGGCTGGGATCTATCACACATATCTCACTGATGCGGTGGGCACATTTCGTGCAAGCGACAGCCTCAACATCGAAGTCAATACGTCTGACTCCTCATCAATTATCAAACACAATGGAAAGACTATCGCGGCCGTCGCCTATTCCAATGAGACTCTCTCGTGGTCGGCGGCGCAGGGCAATGATACTAGTGCGTCCATATCATTCCATAGTGGATCCGCTCAAGCAGCGGAAAACCTACCAACGGCGGCACCATCAACAGCGACGCCACCACCCGAAATCCGGTTTCTTGGTAAATTGTGGGAAGTGACGTCCAATCCACCGCCCTTCCCAAACTTCTTTGGACAGCTCAGAGAGCCGTCTGGCGAACCTGGGACAGCATCACTGCAGGTTCTGAAAGCCACCCTACAAAGATATTTTGGTATCAATCGGGGTCTCACTGTTGGTGTGCTTCAGTACAGTGTTGCAGCACTGAGGGCACTAAAGGATTTGACCACTTGGCTGGAAACACCAACACCTACGAACAAAGCAACATTCGAGTCGGCCTTAGCGCTTTCCAACACTCGCTATGCTGAGATATCCGTAGTTGGGCAGGAAGTCACGCATATGAACTTCACCCCAGACGCCCTCGATCGTGCAGATTTCGCGAGTCGCGACCCCACTTTGAGGCCGCAAGCCTTGCCCACGAGAGGAGCTGGGGATGCGCTTGACATCAATGTTGCTCTCAATTTTCAGTTCCATCTCGATACAGATGTCCATGTCGATATCACCCTTCCTTTGCATGTTGAGCAGGCAGAGCAGGCAGAGCAGGCAGAGCAGGCAGAGCAGGCAGAGCAGGCTGAGCAGGCAGAGGCCGAGGTCATAGCGCAGGCCATAGGGTGATAAGCTGCAGGCCCCATGATCTAACTGTTTAAGAGGTGGTAAGGTAGTTTGGGATATGAGTTAATGTGTTCCTGCTCCATTCAATCGTTTCGAGTTCTACAGAGTTGTGTTCTGCTGACCTCGGATGGTTAGTGTGGTTGCCAGAAATTCCCCAGAAGTACCAAGATTTGACCATCAAGTTTGATCTGATTTCAACAAATTCGTGAATAATTTTAACCTACCAGGTTTCAATAGTACTACTTTACTCATGCAAACTAGCGTAGTTCAAGCGCTTTTGATAACACCCTTACCGGCCTTACCAACTCTTCCAGAAAACGAGCATGATAACATCGACTCAATTATCACCTACACCTGTGTAACCTGCAACCACACATGCGCCACATACCGATTATCCTCTACATTCCAGCACTTCCACACCCACTCCCCGCCATCCGTGAAACGCGCGCTGGCTGGATCATTGAAATTAACCGGCACATTCGCGATCATATCGGCCCCCCACGGAGAATCATCTTCAAACAGAAACGCTTGACATGTCGTCGGACCGTTAGCTGAGTCGTGGAAATGGTCCAGCAGCAGGTGACCTAGGCCGCCATTCTCGGCCGTCCAAGCCGATATGATGGGAAAGTCGAGGTTGACGGTGATCGCGTCGGCTGTGGGGGCGAAGGGGACGAGGAACTTGATGAACCCTTGGATCTCGGCTTCGTTGCCGGAGTCGTCGCCAGTAGAGAGGAGGAACATTTTCATGTGGGTTCGGACGGTGGCTGTTGCATCGGTAATGAATTCAGTGTTAGGGGCTATTTTAGTTGGACTTGGTTTCTTCCAGGCCTGAGGATTACGGGGCCGGCTGGCGTAGGTAATGCGCTTAGCGTTTGCGAGAGCTTCCATTTCGTGCATTGGAAAAGGCGCCATTTTCCGAGCTCTGCTGTAGCAGCTTGGGCTTGAGTTTGATGTTACTTGAATATATGGATCGAATCTTCCGTAAATATTTACAGCTGGTTGATTTGCAATATTCATAATCAATGAAGGCACAGAGCTAAGAATCAGCGACTCTACTTAAACCTTTCTCGTTAGTTCAGGAAATGGCGCGGTCAGGGCTGACATCTTCAAGAAGGGCTGAACTCGACTTGCAGTGCGACATACACCCCCTAGCGCATGAGACAACCTATGGCACTAGAATACAAAATTATTGATCTATAGTGGCGTTTTCAATAATGGTGGCGTTTGTAATAATGACCGCATGGGCAATGATGGTGGTTGTATAGTTGAAAGTGCGGAAAGGGTATTTTGTCCTGTGCCCTCATGTCAGTTAAACGGATCGTGGTCATCAATGATGCTTTCAAGATATAAATATATGGCAGGTATGTTTGCTGTAACCAGCAATACTACCTCTAGGCCCCACACCTTCATTCCAGTTCAGCTATCGTCATAATGACATCACTATCGCTGATATTTAGTCGACAACCGTGTCAAAATTCTATATAAACACCGGTGCACACACACTCATGATGTTGGATTGATTAAAACTCTATCTGCTTCTAGACCCAAGAGTTTCATTTCAGTGCACCGTCATTATATCATCACTCTTTGCTGATATTTGGTCATCGACCATATTCAAAATTCAGATGGATAGAGACACGTTCATGATGATGTAATTGATGACAACTTTTTCTCGGTGTTGTTTTCGATCTAATCACATGCTTCTACAAAATGTGAAAGTCAAGTTTTAAATATCAAGCTACCATTTAGGTAGCAAAAACAACTTCAGGAATTAGAGTAAGCAGGTTCTTCGATTTACAAAACTTCTACAATCACTATTATTATGTCTGTTTGACAGCTGGCAAGCCAATATTTGAGAAGCATCAGTGGGAACCATGTCCACGATATATCGGCCAGACGCCATGAACGGGAAAAGCCAAGCGAAACTCACAACAATCTCTGAAAAGCGCTTCGAGCAGCGACAGGCTCTCTGGAAGCAAACTGCTCAGAAGAGAGAACTTGCCGACCAGTTGCTGCTCAAGCTCACCAAGGATGACAAGGAAATAGAGAAGTTAATGAAGGCGGCGCACAATACATCCGTTTTCATATCAAAAAATGGAGTAAACCCACGTGAGCCGAAGGAACCCAATGATCACCCACCTCGTCCAGCTCAAGGTCCGACAATTATTCAACTCAATGCCCCTTGGGGACTCGTCTGGACGTGGTCCTCAGCGCCAAACGACCCGCCTTTGGCAATGGCCCAGAACCTAAATGACCCTGAACTAGGCCAGGTTGGAGCCATGGGCCTGAATCTGCGAACAGACCGTGGCAGATCCGTTGAGTCGGGCAGCATGGCAGTGGGAGCTTGGTTCCAGCCCCCCAGGTCCGGCTTGATGACCGTCTCAGCCAACCCGACCATTACGTACGGGTACGGCAACAGTGCCTTTCTTCGGAGCTCGCATACGCATGCATGGATGGGTTTCTTCATTCAAGAATGGACCCTGGATGGCACCTTTGTGAAAAATGATGTCGATCAGCAAATCAACCTCTGGGACCTCACGACGGACCATGACTTCGTCGGCGACAGAACATTCCCATTGACGGCGAGTATTCCTGTGGTCAGCGATCATAATTACGCTATTTGGGTCTGGGCCGGCGGTGATGCTGAGAGCAATGCGCTAAGTTACGGAAGTCTAAATGTGAACCTGTCGAACATTTCTATTGGTATCATCTAAAGGGTAATTACCACAGCTTAAGGGAAGGAATTATAAAGGGGGCAGCCCCGCGGGTCCCGAAGAAGTCCATGAAAGCCAATGTCTCTAAGTTGAAACGCATCAAGGAACTCTCACAACCATACTTGGGCATTGCAGAGGGAGCTCTACCCGCTCTACTTGGGTAGAGTAGAGTACTTGGCACTACACTGAATAGGTAGTTCACTCCTTTTTGTTGAGACCATGTAACTAAGGTGGTCCGATCTGCTGGTGGTTGGGATGTTTCAATCGACGACCTGCGCACGTGTCATACACATGTAAACGCGTACTTGAGTTTTCATATGTTATACACACTCTTTACTATAATTTCAACGCGAGGTTTCTACTGTGCGTAGTCGTGGTGGTAATTCAACGAATTACAACAAATCTGGCCCGTGCATGTTGCTGGGTTTTCCGGGCGGTTAAGGGCCTTCTTTCAGCCTATTATTATCTCTGCAGGTGGCCTTATGGACCTAGAGACTGCTAAGACCTATAAGAAGCTCCAGCAGCTTGTAGGCCCTCTAGCAGCTGCCCAGCTTGATGCTACTATAGGCCTGACCTTAACTAGAACTAGGGCTATCTCAGCAGCTTCTATAGCTAGAGAGATCCCTGCAGGCCTAGCTAGGTCAGTCTGGAATACCTCTAGAAGGTCTTCCTAGACCTCTTATAGGCTATTTTGCGCTATATCCCTCTCTTTAGCTTTCCCTAGCTATATCTCCTTCTATTAGCTTTTCTAGCCATATCTCCTTCTATTAGCTTTTCTAGCTATATCTCTTATCCTAGCTATCTTAGCTAAACCTCTCTTTATTACCTTTTTAGGCTATATCTCTTATTTTAGTCTATTTCCCTATTTATCTCTTTTTATTCCTTTATTTATCCCTTTTTGTCTCTCTTATTATCTCCTTTATTTTCTATTTTTACTTATATTTTTATTTCCTTATTACCTTTTTCTAGAAAAATCTCCACTCCTTCATATTAACTAGATCTTAGTTAGAGAAAAACACTAGGGCAAAGATAGCTTAGATAGTTAATACTAACCCTCTCCTAACCCTAACTCTAAGATGATGGTCGAAGATGACATGTTTCCAGCGGGATCTTGATATGTCCAGAACATCATTTATAATTGGAATAAAGCCTCAGACAGCCGCAGCCAGTTACCATTCGGAAGAGAGAAGTCAGATCCTTCGGAGTCTGAGGTTTGATCTCTACCTACTTCCTCATCCTCGTCTGTACTTGTGTCAAAGTCTTGGTCGGTATCTGAATTTTCAAGATCTGAAGGAATTTCGCAGTCGTCGTGCCAGTCTTGGCCATGAGATTCGTCACCCTCGCTGTCTGAGCTGTCGCTGACGTTGCCATCCTCTCCTAGTTGCAGTTGACCGACCAGATATAATATATGCTGCATCATCTTAATCTCATTGGATCCCAAACGCAAGTTATATACCTCCTTGCGCTGCCGAGACGGGTATTGCAGAGCGCGAAATACGAAGCAGATGAATCTTTTCGATATTGCCAGATACTTCTTAAAGCTTGGTATGACCCGAAATCCATGCGGCCAAAAAGCATCTTTAGCATATGTATTTAGCCAACAGCGTGAGATATATGGCGTGCGATCAAGCGTAGCTCTTGCCCTGTCGAACATCAAGTCTAGCCCACAAAGGCTAACCTGCAACTGGGCTTCAGTTTCGGCAGAGCTCCAGATATAAAGTCCTTGCCACTGACTAAGTAGGTATCTTCTACTCCATTGCGAGGCCGGTAGCTTCGCCGTGGCGGCAATGATTTCGAGTGATCTATTCCGGAAGAGCTCAGCCCAGCGTGTGTGCTGTAGCCATAGGGTCGTCTCGCTTGTGCCAGTGGCCGCAACATGGTCAGTCTGAGTGCTTTCGAATGGTCTCTTCATGATGTGATCCTTCTGACGTCGTGATTGGTATTTCCAAAGAGGTGATGGCAATGAAGATTTGTAACTCGTTGGGCTCATATGCCTCCGCAGGTCGATAGCCAGGGTACACGACATACGCGCGTCGCCGTGTATAGGGCATTGGCATAGCTTGAAGTTGAAACTCTGTGATGGGAAAAAAAGCAAAGTCGACCAATGAAATCATAACGGGATCACCACATTAGCTTAGACTTTGCTGGGGGTATGTTATTCAGAGTCCTCTTTCAGGTGAAAGTGGAATGCGGGGTTATCACAGGGATTACCAGCCAATAGTATTGCAAAACGTCCACTTTCAGTGAAAATGGGAGGTTCGATAATGATGTAGGAATAGCCTACACGGGTCGATAAGGGCCCTTTTATAGTAATTATTAATTATTTATGGTCAGGACGATCTAGGATCTCTAAATATTATTGGCCTTCTAACTCTGGAAAGTAAGACCATCCCGGATATAATCGTATAGCTAATATTTCCCCCTCGTACCTATATTATTGATCTCCCGGGTATATACTTTCTTTAGATGGTATGATAATATATTATAACTGGTGGACCATAAAGCATAGTGGTTATACTCTACTCCTATCTAAAGGGCTAGGAATGGATACTATATAGATCAATCTAGTCGCTTTGGTAGCTCATCCAGCTTAGGAAGATATAGGGAATTAATAAGTATATTAAGCTTCTATCGATACTTTTTAGATATATTATATTTCTCTTTAAGGTGGCATCTAACACGATTTGTTACGATTCGTGCCCGTAACAGCGCTGTAAGGCTTCTATAGGCAGCTGTAAGCACCACCATAGTTGCTCACATAGTGATTATGGCCCGATCTTTTGCCCTGTGGCCTAACGGCTTGTGCTACCGTTACACGATTATCATCTATCTTTAAGGCGAAACCATAGGGTATATAAATAATAGCTTAATATAAAATATTATAATAAAGTTCTAGTCTTCTAAGCGCCTAGACTTAACTTAGTATAATATTTTACTAATAAAGGCGGTTTTCTAAAGATACTTAAGTAGATATACTAAGAAGTTAAGATATTCAGAGAAGAGATTACTCTAAATCTAATCGCTAAATATTAGTTATAAGTAGGAGATATAATAGTCAAGGAGAGATTAGACTTAAAGTTAAGTTAACTAATTATATTAGGTACCTATAATTAGCTCTTACCTATATATAATAAACTTAGTATAAGTGGTATGGATTACCGTGTTATAAAATGGGCCCCATTTCGCGATCTGGTAAACATAACCTAAATAGTAATAGGGCCTATTACGAGTTTTAGGAATCTATATAGATTTCTAGACCATTAATTGGTGTAAAACTCGTAATAGGCCCCATTACCGACTAGAATACTAGAGTAGTAGGAATCGTCTACGAATAATTCTTAGGCTTTTTTCTCATGCTTGCTTATTAAACATATGAAAATTATATATTGAATCGTGGTTGGGAAATTGGTGGGGGGTTGGTAGACTCTTATTACTCCACTGTACCCAAGTTGCTATGTGGCCAGAATTGAGCTGAAAGGACCCCCCCGTCTATAAGTATATCGGTTCCTGTGATATAAGATGACTCAGGTCCACACAGAAAAGCGACGACACTTCCAACATCATCGGGCGTTCCAATGCGCTGCATGGGAGATGTAGATATCGTGGCTTGTATCTGAGCCGCTGATGACCCTTCGAGTTCTCTCTGGCCCATCGGGGTATATATTAAACCAGGGCTGACACTGTTGATACGAGCACCTTTAGCCCCCCAGGATGATGCCGCTGCTGCCACACGTAACTGATTGCCTCTTTTTGCTATGCCGTACGATTGCATAGGGCTTGCTGCGTCCACATCGAGCTCTTCGTGGAATAAAAGTTGATCTCTGGGCGCCGTGGCCAGATGCCGTTCGAGTTCTTGAGATAGTGACGTGGAGTGTCCAGCCAAGCTTGCGATACAGACCAGGGACGTTCCCCTCGTGGCAAAAGGGAGGAAAGCGTCGACAACATTAGCAGTACCTAGCAGATTGATCTCATAGGTCTTCCGCGGTCCCATTGCCGCACCCGCAACCCCAACCCCAGCCGTATGCACAATACTCTCTAGCGGGCCAGCTGCTGCCGCAAGTCGGGCGAAATCCTCGACGGCTTGATAGTTTGACACGTCCACAAGGTGGCATTCCACGTCGTAACCGCTATCGCGCAGTGACGTTCGAGCATTATCGAGAGCCTGGTCAGAGAACTCAGCCATAAAGAGTCGTCGCCCTGATCCTAGACGACGAGCGATCGCGAGTCCCAGGCCGCCCGCACCGGTGACGACGATTACCCGTTGCGCCATTCCTTAGATTCGAAGATGTTGAAACAGGGAGATAGGCAGCTCGATAGCTATGGTGTGTATAAGTGAGATATTCAAGCTTATACCATGGAAGGCTGAGAGGGTTTCAACGAAGGATTAGAAATACAAAATCAATCCGCGCCTAAAATAAGGAACCTGGAAGGAAAAACCGCCTATATGATCTGCCCACTCATGGAATTATATAGAGAAGCAAAACCATTGTAACCCAGTTGGAGCTCGGGATCGGGATGCTTAGAAACCCGCTCGGAGCTCGGACTCGGGATACTCAGAGAGACCGAGAGTTTAGAGCTGTAATTTTATTAAAGTGGAGCAGAGTAAATAAATAAATAGATAGAGTTTATGAAGCCTGCGAGAACGGATCTCATAGGGCTAGTTCGTTCATGTAACCTCGAGCCCCATTTACGTCAAGCGCTCTAGTGTTGATTACGGCAAGGCTTTCGCAGCCCCGCATCTGGCGTAATTTATGTACATGCACTGATTACGTACGAGTGCTCTCCTGTCCTTCTCCTTGACACTGTCACCCC
>ONZP01000168.1:0-58783 GCA_900312805.1 Fusarium torulosum
GAGACACACTTGTAAGATGACAAAGTACCTGCAACTATCACAGACTAACACCTTCCAGAACGAGACGACGAACTTTGGGCCGCAGGTCGTCACGTCCCCCAGACCTCAGGCGAGCCCTCCCAAGGTCTCCCCGAATGGATCGCCGACGGCACATCCAAGACGGAAAACACCGACATCGTGCTCTGGCACACCTTTGGCGTGACACACATCCCCGCGCCCGAGGACTTCCCCATCATGCCCGTCGAGCCCATGACGCTCCTGCTGCGGCCGCGAAACTTCTTCACAAACAACCCCTGCATGGACGTGCCGCCTAGCTACTCCATTACCCCGACGCAGGTGGCTGAGCAGAAGGGTGCGCTGGATCAGCATGATAAGGTTAGTCAATTGGCGTTTGGTGGGAAGAGCTGTTGCTCTGGTGGGAATGCGGCTGCGAGGTTGTAGGCGAGGGTTTTGTATATATACCATAGCGTTGATGGCTTGTAAATGTAAAGTCCTGTTCAAATATGAAGCGATGGTGAAGTCTATAGACTGCTGCAGTTATGTTGTGTAGTAGCCAATACAGTTTGCAAATTTGCTCAAGTACCGCTACTAAGGGCCTGTTTTCATGCTATTCAGACCAAGTTTAACGTTGGCAGTGCTTATGGTCCTGATTGTCTTGGTGTGAGTATTCCGCAACCCACCATGGCATCCCCAACCCATCCGCCCAGCTCATTCAACTTCCCAGTAAGTCAAACCTAAATGAAAGGAATAGTATATGCAATCATATATACGTGTTATATTGTACAAGAGATGAATTATCCACACCTTACTGAGCCGACGGCCCTCCAACAAAAATGCTCAAAGTATCCGGCACACCAGAGACAACACCAGACGCATTCTCATTCCCATCAGGGTTAACATCATCATACGGGAACGCATAGCCCTTGCCATCAACCTCATAAGAATGCACAATTCTGCTGTAATGATTCGTAGGATCAACCTTGTAGTACTGGTCCTGTCCCAACTTGGGCTGCACATCTCCTCCATCAACGAGGAGCGTAGAGCGCACAAAGGCGGCGCAGAGACGAGGAACTACAGCGGCGTGAACTCCGTTGTCGCCCTCTATGACCGTGAAGGGGCCGGTGTTGCAGCCCCAGATGTCTTTGGTGTTGGGCTTGGCGTAGCCGCGGTTGTCGCCATCGCACGTAAGCTGGTCGCCGTTGACTCGGCACTTCACCTCGCCGGCTTCGGACTGTGTGTTAATGATGAGGTCCTGGCTGGAGTATTTGTTCCAAACATCGTTGACGTAAGTGTCCCAGTAGTCACCAAAGCTGATGGGCTCGAGATCGTATTGATTACCAGGGGACAAGACTCGAACAGGTTTGCCACCAGCGTCGGCGATGCACATGAATGTCCAAGCTCGACCGTCGGCGTCCTTTTGTTTAACAAGGTCATCGCAAATTTTGCCAACAGCGCCAGACTCAAGACCAGCGCAGGACTGGGTGCTCCCGTCTTTGAGGGCAAGGCCCATACCCAGGGGGATTCCAACAAAGTCGACATAGCTGATGTTGGCGTAGAGAACACCGTTTGTGTATGTGAACTCGACGAAGCCCCAGTCTACTCCGGCACTGGGATCTTGGAGGTTTGTAACAGAGGGTTGGACCAGACCATCGCCGTTGCCAATGTCGACAGTGAAGAAGTGAAGATCGGCATCGGCGAAGTAGATACGGCCAGAGCTCATGGAAATAGGGAGTGTGAAGTCGAGGGTTTGTCCTTGGGGCGGCAGTGGAATTGCAATGTTATCTTTGATTTCGACCGGGGTCTTTGAGCCGCCGGACGAGGGATAGATAAGGTTTCCAGAAGCGCCAATAAAGACAACTTTACCATTAGGGTCCAGGCCAGAGATGTAAGCCCTAACGTCTCCTCCGCTGAAGTTATTAACGAGCTTGAGCGGCAGAGTCGCTGGTTGATCAAGGATGTGTGTTCTGTTCCTATGGTATTTATTTTTAAGAAGGTTGTCGTTTGTAACTTCGACATCGTCTGTACCGCCTGGATTGGCTTTGACGAAGCCCTCTCTCGTTACATCGTATCGTTTGAGCAACGGCGAGGACTGAAAAGGAGCGGATAGGGCTGTGCCGATGAGGGCAGCCAGAATAAGGAATGGACGCATTCTATGAGAATGATAAACTACTAAAAAGAGTGTGTTGAAAAGAATGAATTGATTGTGAACTGCACTGCGAAATTCATCGTGGTCGCTGAATACTTATATAACTACGGAGTATATGCTCCCAAGCAATGTCAGATTGGCTGTTTCGGGTTATTCCCCGAGATGGCAGGAAACATTCGAGGTGCATTATTAACATGGGGGTTAAAACGTCTGACATATAGATTATCTGAGGGGAAGGATGAAACAAGGGTAGTCGTCCCAATATCGATCACGTAGAGAGAGGCCTGTGCTGCCATGTGATTCGACAAAGGGACGATGGACTAGCACATGTTTGAAACAAGGGTTTTTCTCCTGGAGGATGAAGTCTATGCTCCTTCATCTCGACATGGTCCAGTAACGGGCCGATTTGGATCTGACGGCTCGTTAAACATGTTCTATAGCTAATCACGTTGTTTAAGTCGATTAGCATTGATATAGGTAGTTTGATGCATCGCGTTAAGATTAAGGTACTGAAACGCGGATATCCAACCAGTAAGCACTGCGATATGTAACTCCCAAATGAACAAAAATATTAGAGCAACTTGCAATGTTTCATAGAATGATATCCAAAGTATGCGCGGGTTTACCGAAGGATGCAAAAGATCCGTAATTAGTCGAAGGATTCGACCAAGGTGGCGTTGCGTTTCGGCCGCTAGCCGCTAGACGCACGTCTTTATGCGTTGACTAGAAGGATGATGGATCACGACACACCCGTTGGCATGTGCTCGATCTTGCAGATCATTCGAGCTCGTGGAGACCGGGCCGATTAATTGCTCCCGAAGGATTTCCTGCCGTTAAATTTGATAAAGTTCTTGTATATTAATTAAAACCGCTTTTATCCAGGCCGTATCTACATGCTATTACAGTTTGCTCTGCTTAATGAGATGAGCATTGACTGGTGAGATGGCCTTGCCGGTCTTTTGGAAGGACATAATGTTCTCCATACCCAGCTTCTCAAACCCAATGTGTGAATCCAGTGATGCGCCCGCGTTATGGGACAGGAGCTCTACGTTGTTCATCTTGAGCAGCTCAGGGCTGATATGCGGTTCATTCTCGAAAACATCCAGACCCGCACCGGAAAGCTGTCCGCTCTTGAGCGCCTCCACAAGATCAGCTTCGTTGATGAGTTTCCCACGTGCAATGTTGACCAGTTTGGCGCCCTTCTTCATCTTGGCCAAACCCTGCTTGTTCAAAAGTGTCTCACCCGCAAAGGGTGTCGCGACAACAACGCAATCTGCTTCAGCGAGAAGGGTATCAGCAGACTTGTGGAACACAGCTCCAAGGGGCTCTTCGATTTCCCGAGGCATCTGCGCAACGTCGTTGTACAGGATCTTCATGTCGAGAGCCTTGTAAGCCTTCTCTGCGATGCGGCGTCCAATGCGCCCGAAGCCGATGACGCCGAGGCTGAAGCCGCTGGGGTTGCGCGACACAGGTGCTAGGTTCTTGTTGGCGTTGACGAATTGCTCTGCTGAGCCGGAGCGTGCAGCGGTGCTGGACCAGCTTAGGTTACGGAAGACGGAGATTATGAGCCATATTGCTGCATCTGCCACGGACTCTGTGCAAGCTGCAGCAGCATTACAGTATGTGACACCTGGTTTAGTTAATAATCGCTCCTACACCCTGGACTGTGATCATACCTCGCTTTGCAAGGGCAGCTGTATCAACCCAGTCGAAGCCGGCGCCTGCACTGGCGTATATCTTGCAAGAGGAAGGTAGCAGTGAGATCAATTCCTCATCCCAGTTACCCATCTCACCGCCAGTGTTCCAAAACGGTCTGTAGATAGCGACGAAGTCTCCAAAGGCTTTTGTCTTTAGCGCTTGGATGAAGTCTGCGCGGGACATGCTGTACGAGCGCTTGATCTCGAAGTGAGATTTGAATTCATCATAAAGATCGTGGTTCCATTTGATGTCGTCGCCGAGCTGGAGGACAATAGGTTTTGACATTTTGATTACCGGAAGAAACCGAGGCAAGGTTGTGGGGGAATGAAAGCTACACGGATAGGATGAGAATGAGGATGGAATAAAGGAATGAAGGATGAGAAAGCTTGATGCATATGTAGGTGATAACAATGCAGAAGAGAACGAAATGGGACGTTTAATATAAAATGCGGGTGTTCGGCCGATGCATCTTGTTGAGAGAATGCCGGTTCTTGATAGGGTAACTTTGGCCGCGTTACTTCTAGAGGAGGGAATCTTGGCCTTCAAGACCCATAAAAGTGATTGGAGATGGCATCGGATTGGCTGAGGGATTGACCCCGGATTTTGTGGAGGTGTAAACATCGGGGTTCTTCCCGGGAAACGGCTTCGGTGATTTACGGATTGTGGAGGTGAATCTGGGGTAAGTTTAGGGACGTGGCCTTGGATTAGTGTTTTGATACATGTTGATTCGAATTCATAGACCATGGAAAGGTAGAGATTCCCCAGGCCGTACAATAGTTGAAATAGCTATCCACAAGTATTCTATTTGTTGGCCTTGTTACTCAACCTGATTCTCATTCATGTTATCTCACTCAAACTGCAGTCTTTTACTCTACGTTATCTACGAAACATACACTTTGCCTAAACCAACGTCCTCACTGCATATCCACTCAATCCCTCTTTTGAATTCGTGGAAAACTCAACCAAACAGCCGCAACAACAGCAATTAATGCAAGAATGATAGGCTGCAATACACCAACACCCTTAGTATTAGCAATCGCTCCAATGGCGAACGGAAACACAGTTCCTCCCGTGCCACCAATGGCCATCGCAAACCCAATCGAGGAAACATGGATCTTGGCCGGCAGAAGCTTTGCAGTCACCATGACTGCCCCGGGAAACAAAGGTCCCAGGAAAAATCCTAGGAGGGCAACTGCTATAGCTGAGACAATAAACTTCGGTACTAGCCAAAAGAGCAGTTGGAGACCGATGCAGATGGCGAGGTATATCGAAAGACACAGGCGCTCGCCGAAGCGTTCTGTTACGAAGCCCAGGGTTGCTCGACCAAGAGCCATGCCGGCCCAGAAGCCCGTGCCAGAAGCTCCAGAGGCGTATGCTGAGGCTTTTCGCACGCGAAGCATGAAAGTGACGACCCAGCCCCCAAGACCAACTATAGAGAGTAAGTATTGCTACCTTCAGTAGACGGTTTACTCACCTTCGACTCCCATGTATGCAAAGAAGAACAAAGCGCAAAGCCACGTAACCTTGGACTTGAGCGCTTCTCTCGTTCCAGCGCCAGTGCCCTCTGAGTTATTGGCGTGCTCAACACGGTAGACGGCACCAGTCATATGCCAGAAAGCAACAGTAAGACCAACCCATTCAACAACCGTAATCCCAATCTTTACCACATTAGCCAAACCCAATTCAAGATGGAAGCACTTACCATGAGGTAATAATAAGTATACCAAGGCAATCCCGCCGAAACAACCATCGACGTCGCTATAAGCGGTGCAAACAACGCCCCGAGCGAATAAGAAGCATGCAGAAACCCCTGCACAGTATTTGCCTTGTCCATAGCCCCCACCCATGCGCAGAAACAAGCATCCGTGAGACCGTTTCCGAAACCGCTGAAGATGTTGCACACGACGAGCACGGGATACGGCGGGTGCAGCGCCAGAGCGACGAAGGTGATGAGGTGGCAGATGGGCGCCATTATGGCGACGCCCCGCTGGCCGAATTTCATGTGAATGGTGGCATTAGTGAAGGCTGCGACAGAGTAGCCCGCAAAGGGCGTGAGGAAGATGAGGGATATTATGGTGTAGCTTAGATCGTAGTACTTTTCTAGCTGAGGGGATGTTAGCATTAGATAGGGTGTTTTGAGGGAAGAGGCGAACATACATATGGGATCAAAGCCTGTGATTGAGTTAGTTATAGGTCCTTGAAGCTGTGGAACTTTACTTACACCAACGGCTGCATCATTCATCCCCGCAATGATAAACGACAGAAACGCAAAGCCAAGCTTCATCATATTCCCTCTTGGGTAATTCCACCTCTGCGCTTCACCCTGCGCATACGGAGGCGGCACATCATCAGGCACTACACGAGGCTGCTCCTCCAAAGCATCCTTTCCATCGCGGACATGACACCCGTCTAGAGTTGTGAGCTCAATAGGCTGTTGTGTCTGCGTCACGGTAGTTGACATCGTGAGAGTGGTTACGAGCAACGGTGAGAAGGGGAGGCGAGGGTTTTTTGGATGAGGCCAGTTTTATATCCGAGGCAGGCCAATTCGTATTTAGCCTTGGGTTGTCCTCTTGGCAAAGATCAGCGTGGCGGGTAAATTCCTCGGCGCCCTTGAGTACTGGAAATGGTAGGAGTTCCAGCGGTGGGAATGCTGGGGGACGAGTGACAGGATGCGGGGTGGCCTTATTTGATGGGATGCGATGCTTTGTTTTGAGAGCTAGACTTGATGGGGGAATACTCGGAGTGGGAGTGTTTGTCTCGATATAGTTTTCAAATCCATCAGATCATTTCTCTATAAGAGGCAGTCTTTGTTGGTTCCGGGGAATCAGCCGATTAATTGCCCATTATTTCCATTTCACCGTCACCATCATTAACTGGAGTCCCACTTATTTTCAAGTGTGGGGAACGGAACTGAAACCGCATGACGCAGCAAAGGAAATACGCGAAAAGCAGCCTGTGAATATAATTCATGATATATTTAAGAGTTACCAACAGGGGCGTTAGCAATTACGATGGTAGACAGTACTATATATTCTATTAACGACGATAGGTTGCCCATAATCGGGACAGCAGACCACTTATGTGTTTCATCAGTTTGCATTGCTTCAGCGTCCAAAAGAGATCGAAGTAAACTCATAAATGCGTCTCTTTCTATGATATCAAGGGGATACATCCCTTGGGCTTTTGTTAAACGAAACAATGGGCGAGAATCACAATACCTTTAGAATTTAAAGAATTAAATCAAGACAACTGGTTTGAAATTGACCTTTGTGTTTCCTGATTTGGTTTTAATAGTAAGTTAAGACTTGTAATTAAGATTTGCCGTTGACCAGGGATGATAGTAACCGAATCGACCTCTTTCTGAGACCTAAGTTTCCGGGAACTGCTAGATTAGCACAGAAATTAGAACTAGAATTAATACATCATGTGGAATAAAAATGACAATTTAACTTTTTCTTTGGACTAAACGATAGCCTAACGACACAGCCCCAATTGGCCAGCTAGTTTCAAAGCCTCAACATCCCCAGAGATCCCCGCAGGCGATCCACAACCGATTCCCACACCAACATCTCCATTGTCCTCCCATGAAACGCGTCAAATGCTGCACATCTTGCCGTCGACGACATCGCAAATGCGTCACTCAATCTGGCGCATCTCAATGCGGCGCTTGTCTAGAGTCGGGTTACGAGTGTCGTTTTGAGAATGACATTCGCTTCAAGAATAGCCAGCCAAAAGGCGCAGAGGGGGAATGGGCAAGGGTGCCTAAGAGAAGTATGGCAACCGACAGTTTATTTGCACGATACTAACATTTATTTATTAGTCTCATTTGTGACACCGCGGGGCATCGAGGGGAATTTATCTCAAGCGTCAGATTCAGATGGCTCGCCGGGCAGCGTAAACCAGACACATGGATCGGCTACAGAGGCTCAGTTGATGGAACAGCCGACATCGCCAGAGTCAAGGGAGATTACAATGGCCGAGGGTGATCCAATGAGTTTGACAGATTACCCAGTTGTTCCCCATGCATCTGAAAACCTTTATCCTTTCGACAATGCAGAAGTTCCAAACCACAACGCGTGTTATGCCCTACCGCTTCAAGACATCCGTACCCAGGAGACATATGGTCTCACTGAGCGACAAGCATTCCTCTTCATGACCTACGTCCACAAACTAGCCCCTCTGGTAAGCATGGTCTGCCATATCACAACCATCTCTAACAAACCAGTCCGACGCCTGTGACGATGCCCGCCACTTCACCCTCGAAGTCCCTCGTCTAGCTCTCCAACAGCCAATGATCATGAACGGCCTACTCGCCATCGCAAGCCGCTACGATAGCGCAGACAACGACCTCGAGAGTACATTCTATCATAGTCAATGCATAGAGCTGCTCATCAAAGCTTTTGCTGACCCACCTGAGACTTGGAACACGACGCTTCTCGTCGCGGTGGTGATCGCGCGTCTGTATGAGGAGAACGACAATGAAACAGACTCGTATTACCACCATCTCAGCGGTACGCAGAATTTACTGAACCATCAGGTCATTTCACGCTTTGTAATGCAGGGCGGTCTAGCGGAAGCTGCAAGCTGGGTGCATCTCCGACAGGCAATATACGTTTATGTAGCGCGCAGAAGACCGTTGGAAATATGTCTTGAGAACTTTGAGCGATCGACGGTCTTCAGAAGATATGATGATTCGGCTTATGCTAATCGAGCGGTGTATATCTTTGCCAAGATCATGAAGCTTTTTCTATCGTCAAATGGTTCGTTGGATACTTCAGGGTCGTGGGAGGCGATTGAGATGGAGGTTGATGGATGGTATGATGGCAGGCCGATGTCTTTCAAGCCGATTTACTGCAAGGAGGCGGACGTGTATAGTGAGAGGCCCTTTCCGTTTATATCATTTGCAGCGTCGGTGCCTGGTAAGTGGTTCTCGATTGTTCTTTGAACCTTACTGACCATTGTAGTGGTTGCTATGCAGCATCATTACGCGGCCAAGGCTGTTTTGTGTTTGAATAGACGCAAAGTCGAGGTGGAACAAGATTACACCATAGCACTGGACGCAGAGGTAAACGATCGCCTTCTAAGCTGAGGAGAGCTAACTAATATGAGAAGATTTCGGCATATCTCTGCACCCTCATGGGTCTTGCCATGTCGAACGAGCATACGGGGAACGCATTCTACCTGCCTGCACACATGCTGTCACTCTGTATGTTACTGTCAACTCTTATGCTGTCACAACTAATGATGCTGCCGTCAGGTGGACATTTTATTCGGAATCCGTGTGTACGCTCACATACCATACGTTATCTCAGGAAGGTGGATGAAGTTATCAGATGGAAAACGAGTTCGCTTGTTGAGCATTTGCAGACTGAGTGGGGTCAGGAAGATCTAATGAGTATTTTGACATAGGGTCACAATCTGATCATACCTTGACCTCCCTTTTATTGCTCGTGATTATGCAGATGATCGTACATTATGACAGTATCCATAGTATGAGGCTTTTAGGGCGAAGACAAGCCTTCCAAACAGTATATCAACTATTATTATTGTTTTATTATTTGGAGGTTTATATGGTGGTTTGGATTCATACTAAGGAGGCATAATTTGGTGAAGTTTCATTATGTTTTATTTATTCCAGCTTGAAAACATAATATATGCTACTGTTATATTATTCAGAAAGAGAGCATATCTGAGGCTGTTATGCATTATCCCAATATATGAGGACACTATATATGTCTATTTATAAAACTCTAACCTTTCTCACCGAAATGTTAAATGAGGTTTTTAATTATTGGCAATAAGTATATGGCTAGATATCGTACATTATGATCAGTATTTACGGCTAGACACCATCGCCAAACTCAAAATCTTTACTCCACCGCTGGAAATAGTCAGCTAATTGCTTACTGCGATTCTGAAATTGACTTACCGTATCCCAGGGACGTGCAGAGTTGACAAACCGAAGATCTGTACCAAGTCTTATTCGGTTCTCCGCATCGTGGTTGATCGTAGACGCATGGATCTACACCTCTTAGCATAGCACATCAACTAGATTCCAGGCCAACATACCATGTGTGGAGTGTGAAACACAACATCTCCAGCCTCGTACTCACTCACAAGCCACTTCCTACTATGCTGTCTTCCAAAGTCGGCCGGCCCATCAGCCAAGAACCCAGTACTCATCATATTCGAGTTAAACGCATTGCGCATCTCCTCGTCGCTCATGCCAACTTCTTTCGCCTTCTTGGCAAAGTCATTCTCAATCTCGGCGCCAAGGGCTTCACTTCCTTCGAGGTAGATGAGCCCACCGCCGTCAAGCTTTATGTCACCCATAGGAACCCATGCTGTGACGGCTGTGGGCTCGCCGTAGCGCATGAAGGATTGGTCGTAGTGTACACCAATAGCTTTGTTGCCGGGTGTGTTGTTTCGGAGGAGAGTTCGGCGGACGGGAAGCGTGGAGTCTCCCCAGCCAGTGAGGCGGGCGACGAAGTCTTTTAGGGCAGGGTGATTGCAGAATCCACGGACACTCCCATCCTCCGATCCTGAATACCAGGGTTCGGTATGTGCCTTGAGAGCTGCATTGACAAAAACCTCGGACTTGTTTGTCTCGCCCGGCTTGGAATTCTTGCCACTACCAGCTCCGATACCGGGATAATCGGCCGGATCAGCAACGTCGTTGAATATGCCGTCAACGGGTTGTGTTCCAGGCTTTAGGACGTCGCTGGGAGCCATGGATTTGAAATATGCTTCACGAGCGGCGAGGACATCGTTGCGTGGGAGGAGGCCCTTGACGAGAAGGTAGCCGTTTGTGATGTAGCGCTGGTAGAGAACGTCGAGAGGTTCATTGGGGTACGAGGGTTGGAGCTTGGAAACTTCGGTGGGGGCGAGAAGATCATCGTTGACGTGCAACTCGACGTTGTCGATAGTTGGTGTTGCGGATTGAGCGTGAGGCATAGCGATGGATTGAGATAGGAAAATTAATTAAAGAAGAATATAGTTAAATGAACTGATTTATGAATCGACATTACCTAAAGGATTTATACTTTGAATACAAGAGCCGTCGAACAAACAAGGCGAAGAAACCCGCGGAGAGAATTCCTCATTTCGGCATCTCCACAAAGTCACATCACTAACGCTCCACCATTCCTGGGGATGAGGGTGTGGAGGCGTAACTAGCGAATCCGATGGCCTATCACAAGATGGAGATTAGTTGTGATTTCACGCGGCCACTGACCCCAGATCTCGACTTGGCTGGAAATGGAAAGGAATTGTCAACTTTAAACCCTGCCAACGCATGTCCAAGTAGATAGTTCAACGCCATAGTCATTCATAGTCATTCAGGCATGTCGGACTGCCAACTGGACGGAATATTCACCTTGACCTCCACTAATGATTAAATGGTACCGCAGTCGCTACTGCTACAGGCAAATGAGGAGAATGTCATGTTGGAAAGCTACATATGCTCGGTTTGAACCAAGATTCCCAGTATTCTCAGATATTTCAACGAGCATCGTTCTGGGTATCGCAGTGGTAAACGCGTTCAGCATATGTTCCACCCATCCCTTGGCCTTTTGTGTAGCTGGGATCCGAGGCCATAGGATTTTCATCCGGTTGATGGGATAACGCTCGATATATAATTGATTTCCGATGATACCAGCTATGAACCGGTCAAACGGCCGTTTCAAGCACTAAATCGACGAACAATATTCAGGAACCTCACAAACCCAAAATATGAATTGTCAAACATAAGAAGTGTAATGCTATAGTGGTGTAAAGGTGAGCCTAGACACTTGGACCGTTGTTTGCGATGGTTGTTTGTGCACACAATTGTTGTTTGCGCAAGCGAATATAAATCTTTCAAACTTGTTTTCCAACCCTTCTTTCGTAACTGGTTCTTTGACCTACAACCAGGTTCGCACACCTTACATCTGCAAACCTTCGTCAGGTCTACTAAATCCCGACAATCCAGGTAGTTGACCACCATGGCTGCCAAACCTCACGATCCAAACGCGGCACCCAGCATCCGCGTGCTCAAGGAGAACTCTCAGGCCTTCCTCGTCCAGAGAATCGACTGGGCCATCGACAAGGTCAAGATGTGCAAGGCACAAGAGAAACGAGCTTTGATCTATCTGAAAGATGCAACGACTGCCAAGTAACCCACCCATCCATTCTTTTAACATCTTAATCTAACACCCTGAAGGATCCTGAATGGTATGCTCCGTGGCTGCGGCTTCGCTTCGACGGACATCTCGAACATAGCATCCTCGCCCGAGCGCAACAGGGCCGTCTTGGATTTCAACAACGAGAGATACGCCACTGATGTTCTCATCACCACCTTCGCAGTTAGCAAGGGCTTCGAGTTCTACGGGGCCTGCTACCGCGGTCTGATCTTCGAGTCTCCTGGCGCCATGGATGACTATGTCGCCGCAGTCAAGTGTCTGGACCACAACGGGCAGAAAGAGCCTGTTGAGTGGTTCAACTGCTACATTCATGGTACCATGGACGTCATGCATGATCTCGTGCTCTCTCGGGACGCAGTTGCTCGCATCATGCCAGATGTAGAGCAGCATACAAAGGTTCCTCGTGACCTTGGTTTGATTTGTGCATTCCATGCTGTGGCTGTTGCACTTGGACAGTCGTCGAGTCGATACCCCCGAACCCGTGTTCACTGGAGCAACATGGAAAGCGATGAAATCAAGCAAGAAGGTTAGTAAGCTTCAATTCACTTCAATCTCATGCTTACAATCATCTAGGTCTCTTCTATTCCGCTGTCGCCCACTTCATGGAAGAGAACCCCGGAAGCGGCAGCAAGTTCACCGCCGACACCATGGCTAAGATCGCCAAGAGCTGGAAGCCCGAGAACAAGCTCACCAAGGAGCATGTCGACTGCGAGCTTCCTGAGCATGAGGACGGGGTTGTGCTTTACAACTACGTGATCGGAGGATACAAGGAGGGTATGCTCTGACTGAACGTCTGCATCGGGCGGTGAGATTGATGCACTTGCATGGCTTACGGTCAAGCGAGCTGGGACAGATGAGAGCAGACGTTGGATCTGGTGGTTACTGTCAGGATTTGATACACAGATTCAGCTAGAGTAGGATGCAGTGTAGTGTATCCATCAAGATACCTGACTGCGAGGTTTTCACTTGTTCCTGCTTCCTGACGTTCGCAATGTTGCCAGTCAGCATTAAAACCATTCGGGTACTGGCGACTGGACCACTTTATTGTGTATCATGAAATGCTCTGTTTGATCGTCGGGTGGATATAATAAAGGACTAGCAATAGGAAAGAATTGCGACCAACCCTTATTCTCAAAAGTTGTGTGATCACAGTAACAGAACTAGCTTATCAAAGCTAAACCCTCTTGTTGTTTGCCTCGCGTTGTAAACAGCCCCGACAAACGCGTCATATGCCGTGGAACGCCAAGTATCTCACATCTGCCTCTCCTTTCCACCGCCATTACAAATCTCTTGCAAGCCCAACTTAACAAATCTCCCATCTACAAAAATGTATCCATAGCCGAGCTTTCAAGGACCACCTCCACGAATCGACTTCTTTGTCACCAAGATATTTCGTTATGGAACCAGTAGGGGAAAGCGGCATAGATCGTAGTGCTGACACTGAGCTTCTCTCATAGTGCCTTGGCATGCAATATCCCAACAGCTTTATCAATTCTCAGCGCCCTGAACTTCGTTCCAGCCGGCTTGGAGAAACATCGCATCGTCGCGACCACGGCATGCGACGCGCAGACAGCTACAGACAGCATGCTATTCAGCAGCAGAACCTTCTACGTGACTTTCACTTTCATGACCGAACGCTGTAGTTCTTGAGAAAGGCCCCAAGATGGCCTAGAGACGTTGGGGATACAGCAGACAACGGCGAGCCTGTTTGAAATCCTGTACACCTACCGAACTCATCAAACTCGAAAGCTCACTAGATCTGGGTAACGGGAAATCCGAGAAGCAAACCACGTACAACCCTTCTGACCGGTGCTGGTACTCGACCCAAGCCTTTGCCATAATTTCATGAAGTATTCACCCAAGATATTATCTTCATTTTCGCTCATGTGGTCTAAAATAACGAGGTGTGTGGTCTTATAGGTGGATATTACTTGAAGATGGCAAAATCATTCAGATAAACAAAGTGAGAGATCAGCCAAATTGGAGACTGGAGAGCCTCGCTGACAGAATGAACAGGGCGAAGAACCTTACAAATGATAACATACCGAAGGAACCCTACGGCAAAAGAGGACAAGCCTGCTGCACTGCCTCCACATAAGTTGCTCATACAACTCATCACCCACCTCATACAATCAGATGTAGATAGCTTCGATCCTTCATATCATCCCAACCAATGCAATCACATACAATCCGAGAGGCATTCAAATCACGAAAAATCAGTACATGACGATTGCATTCCCCTCAACACCAATTATATGTGGTGGCGCAGTATCTTCAATGACTAGGATTCGTGCTGACTCGGCAAGTATTCACCGATGAACCCCTGCAGCACTAGGGTTGCACTCACGGTGCTGCAATACTATTGGCCACTCCAGACTCACGAAATATCTTTCACTCTACAGATTGCTCAGCCTTCTTGAGCGAAATATGAAATTACAGAATCTTGTGAGGCAGTGTTGGAAAGATGCTGCATACGCCGTAATGGATTGCTTCATGGAGTGTGGCGTGTGCCGATGAATATCTCTATCGGCGATTGGGCTGATGATATGAAGTATATAGACATGTAGAAAAGTGCACTTTATTCCGAGCACAATGTTGAAAGAAACTAAATCAAAAATAATACAGTATTATAATCGATATCAATCATTTATCTCAACATGGTCAACAACCACTCAGATCGTCATGATGAAACTGGCCGTCCAATATCTATCAACACAAGCTCTACATCTTCATCAAGCCGCTACCGACAAAGAGGATATGATAAAAGTCCAGAGCCAGCTTTCAGCCCCACTGGTCTTCTTGGAAATGGCTATGACATGAGAAGACAGGAAATGGAAGCCAGATCTCAGGAAGCGGAGCAACATGCTCCTCAAAGCCCTTTCACGGGTGGTCTTCTCCAGTCCCTCGCAGAGTTTGAGACTGAACAACGCTTGGTTCGGACAGGAAGCCATCGTGCTTCATATGATAGTTTTGGAACTCGGAGACCGACAAGAGCAGCATCCACGTCTGCCACTACGTATCGAAGTCAGCCCTCGCAGGATTTCGCAAGACCAAGGAGGACACTGAGTGTGGCGTCTGCAAGGACTGATTCGATCTACTGTGCCCAGACTGGAGTCACACCTCCACCGTTACTGGATATGACATCAACGCTCCCACAGAGGCAACCCTCGTGGCGAGACAGGAACACCCAAGGTATCAGGTCTCCATTGGGCCGGCCTCTTCTTGGTTTGCCAGAGAACTCCATCCACCAATGGAATGCTTCTCAGTCACCTTCACTCTCAAGAAGTCAATCGGTTGCTGTTCGTCCAGCAAGTGACGTCTCAGCGGCGCTAGAGCGACGGACTTCTTCAGCTACCGCGCCTGTTAGGCCGACGACTTGGAATGAAGCAGCTCAGAGTGAGCCAAAGCGTCGAGGGACCCTGAGACGATGTTAAAATTCGGTGGTCATTTGGCAGACATACCGATAGGAAGCAAACGTGAAGAGATGGTTCAGATTACACGGTACCTATTGGAAGTTGGTATAAGAGAAACGGGGACGGAACAAGCGGTCATTGAACCACGCAGGCTTAGCCAGAGTTACCGTAATAATAATAATAGTAATTAACATCCCTTAAGTGTCTCCAAGAATGACCAAGAAGACAAGTATGTTTGGAAATTGAGAAGAACATAAATACTGAGCAAAGATCAATCTCAAATGACTACCTAAGTTTGGTACTATAGCAATATGTATGCCACATAGCCGGTCCTGTCCCATAATTTCAAGCAAACCCATATCAGAATATCCTCTTCCACAGACCTTATACCGCTGAAAAGTCCATTTCTACCAGTACCACTTAGGAGCACCTTTCCGTTTCCCTGATATTACGTTCCCAAATCGTAGCCATTTGCATGAGGCTCAACTTCTTATGTCCCAGTCCCATTCACAGTAGCATTCCAAAAGTAAAGCCGTCCTCGATTTCACCATCCCTGGTCTTTTATCAAATTCGTTTCGCCCGCTCTGCATCCAAGCGATAATCCTCCCACCCCTTCCAAAGTGCTGGGGAATCTTGTTTCAGATGGTATTCCTTGGCGACATCTGAGGAGGGATCAGCTTTATTGGGACGGTGAGGATCCAGTTCTACTCCGTCTTCCAACACCGGGGCTGTGCCTTTGATCATTTCAAATTTAAGTTCCTGGAGCTCCGGTTTCCAACGAATGGCAACATTGCTCAGGCTATCACCAGGAAACTCGTCGCTGTCTGTGACATTCTTCATCAGATACTGAGCTACAGCCGAGTAGAAGTGGCCTTCTCGGGTTACCAATTTGTCGTCTTGATTAGTCCAGGAAACCCGAGTCCTGGGATAACGGTTGCAGTTCTGACCCAGATGCATCTTGATTAGTTCGAAGCCGCAGATTGTGCGATATTCTCCATCGATGCTTTTGTGGATCTCTCCTTCAGCAGCAAGAATATTGGCGTACTTCATCGACATATTGGTTTCAAACCAGCCGTCAAAGGAGTTTTCTAGATAGAGTACGTCCCAGTACACATCCCGCTTTTGTCCCATTCGCTAGAGGCGACCAAAAGCATTGAGAAGCGTCTGGATGTTGTGCGGGTATTCGAGAACGATACCGTTGTGACAAGCACCGTGGAAGTTTATACCAAAACCGTTCAGCTGGAGGGATGTGACCAGGACATCGACCGCAGAATCGGGGGAATTGAACCTGCGGACCGCTTCGGCGCGCTGATCTGCATCGTGTGAGCTCCGGATACTCATGGTATCTAGAGACAGGTAGTCCAATAAAGCTGTCAAAACCCTGCGACAAATGTTAGCCAACGATATGCTTGATAGGGAGAAGCTTACATGGAAGTCAAAGGATAGTTGACAAAGATTATCATACGCTCCTTCTTCTTGAGTAGCTCCAGGACTCGGTACAATGCCCAAGCGAGTTTGGGACTTTCATGACAGAGAGTCACGACGACTTCTTGTCGACTGCGGGGGACTGCTTGATGTTTCTCCGCTGTCCGTTCGTAGTACCATTGAAGCCCATGAGTGTGATCACCATTGAGACGATCCTGACTGATTATCTTATTGATATTCTCAGAAGCTGCAGCAGGTGGCGGTTCATTATAGGTGACTGGGTCTTTCGGGCCTCGTAGCGTCAGTGGATAGAATGCTGGGGCCGTCGTAGCCAAAGCAAGTGTTCGTAAGACGGCCGAATTCATCACGACACCTTTATTCTCGTCGACTACATCATTTTGAAGGAGTTTGTTTCTCGTTTTATGGCTGTCGATAAAAAGCCCGTCTATGTGTTTAGATATCATCTCATGCAGCTTTTTCTTGTGTTTTTCACTAGGCCGGGCCCTGACCATTCGAAGCCACATAGGACGAATTTCGTCTCCTGGCATAACCACCGATCCATCTGGCAAAGTAAGCTCGGTGAGCATGCGTTGACGAATGCAGAGAAGTCTCAGGAGTGGCTTAATGGCTTGTTGAGAGATCACAGAGTCAGTCTTTCCAAACGAGTCGCGAAAGGAGCTGTAAAGATGTGTGTTCAGCAAGAAAAGGGGTCCCTTCTTTTGTCTGATGAATTCGGTGAATTCTGCTTTGAGTGTTTGTTCCCACGGGGACAGTTCAGCATCGGGTGTCTCATCCTCCGAGCCCAAAACACTATCCATGGTCAGACCCTTATACTTCGTACCCTCCTTCATGGCGTTCCAGGCTCTCTCTCTGTAGTACACGGAAGGACTGATGTCGTCTCTCGGGAACTTGAAGGGCCACTCGTGTCTCCAGAACAGGTTGACGTAGCCCCAAAAGTCACGTTGATGGTTGAGCAATGGTGTTGCTGAAACAATCAATGTTGCCTCTTTGTGAAGCATTCTCACCAGGTTATGCGTTCCTGAGCGAGGATTTCTTGTAGTATGCCCTTCATCGCAGATGACCCAATTGAACTGTGCGTTGACAATCTTTAGGACCCACTGCCTCTCTGTCTTCTTTTTGCCATTCCTGAATATGCCACGACGACGTCTTGGGCCGTATCTATGCTGTTGGTTTCCGTTAGCCTGGATGCTTGCATCGTTCGCGACGTCCTCGTTCGGTTCGAGCTCTGCGACTTCCTTGCTTGAAAGGAACATACGACGAACAGCCGTCATGTATGGAGTGATTACAATGCTGCGGAGAGTCTAGATTGACTTAGCGATTCTCTTCATGACTAGGAACAAAACCTACCTCGGGCTCTGCATGGGCCGCAGCCTTCTCATCTACCCAGTATTGAAGTTCATCTGTTTCTTCTAGAATTGATAAATCGAAAGGTTCATCAGTAGCATTTTTGGACGTCTTATGGAAGATTTTGATTTGGAAAAAGTCACCAAACCATCGCGTCATCTCTCGAAGGATCTGGCGAGCCATTGCGCCGCTTGGACACAAGATGATGCTTGGTTTGAATTTCCGCTCAGGATCTAGAGGCTGGAAACTCCCTTTCTGAATTGCCATTTTGACACGGCGATAATGGAAAAGTAGAGCCAGGAACATCTGAAGTGTTTTACCAGTGCCACACTCGTCTGCAAGAATAGCGGCGCGAATCGCCGAGTTGAGGGTGTCACAAACCCAGTTCGCACTTGATACGTTAGTATGGCTAGCCTAAGATGACATCGGAAGCTTACCTATAACCTGATGTGGCTTGGCGTTTTCCAACATGCCTGGGAAACGGATGCCATCTTTCCAGAGGATTCTTTCTGTGTTGACGTCCATGTCTCGGCAGATCTCTTCAAGGTCGCAGTTCTTCGGGAGGAGGATACCCATCAATTCGCGCTGAATACGCAATCCTTCAAGGGTTCTCAAGTCCTCGTCATTGTCTTCCTTGATAGGTTCGCTCTCATCTTGTTTCGCGTCAACATCGTCATCTTCTGCTTGGAGAAAGTTGTGGTTGTCTTGTTTCATCTCAACGTAGACGTCAGTCTCAGCGCGTGACATCTCTTTGAGGCGTCGTATAAGGCCTTCAAGGTTGTCGGGGTCGACATGGGGGAGCTGATTGAGTTTGAAGCCTTCGGCCAGGCTCTGGGGGAGATTGTTGGCATCCACAGTTGCCTGAATCTTCATGGGTTGGTCGACGACATTTTTCTTATCTTTAAGCTTCGGAGTAGCCTGGGTATGGATTAGGGCGCGGCTCAAGTAGTCATACAAGTACTTACAGTTGACACAGGTGTTGTCGGCTGGACATTTTCTTCATTGTCCGTAGGGTGATCTTTAATCTTCACACGCTTCGGCGTACTATCTCCCGATGGGGAGGCCTCCCTTTTTCCGCTGAACAGCGAGAAGAGGGGCATGGTGACCAGATGGCACACGGAGGGGTTTGAGATTATGATTATTCCAAGCCTTTCGGTTGTTCACATACGTTGATTTTCATGTCGCATTTGCCTCAAATCTTTGAGTAGGTCAGTCGAAGCCGTACATTCGTCAGGAAGGTTTGAGGGCGCTATTGTGATTCGCTTAGTTTGAAGGTTACGGGTTGGAGTTGGTGGTATGACGATCGTGATCCAACAAGTCTGAACAATGACTCTGGTGGTCAAGATGTGTTGGCACTAGAATGAATCTGTGTAGTTAGAGGGTTGAGTGTGAATAATCGAGAGTTATGGTTGAGGAATTGCTAGACCTAAGATAGGAGAGGCAGTGATGTTGTTGAAGGAGTGCAGGTTGGAGGAGCTGAAAGGTTGAGTAGGCGAGATAGCGTAGTGATGAGGAGGCTAAGCTGGAGAGCATCTACCACTGAAGAGCGGATGAAGGTGTGCAAGGAAAAGATGCAAGAGTGGTTCAGAGTTACAAGGCAGCATCCTTTGTTTAATTCTCGGTCACGTGGGAGAAGCCGACTGTGATTCACTTGACCCACAGAGCTTCAAGACATTATATCTGTCTCGTTCTAGGTAGACTAGAGGTAGCTCAATCAACTTGACTTTGACATATCCAAAATTATACATATCTTCGCACGGCTAAGCAAGTATTCATACTTTCCCCTGATCGCAAATACGCAGCTTATTGGGTTAGGTAGTGAGACACGCCTTTCGTAGCCACGTCCTTTTTCAACCAACTTCCTATGATTCAAGATCTACTCATTAATCAATAATCTTTCTCAGATTATCCCAATTTACTTGATACGCAAACAATCTAAATGGCTGCTTCCAACAAGAACCCAGAGCGTATCTCTGCACTCCATCAAAGCGAGATAGCAGTACCATGGTGTGATGAGTTTGAAAAGATGATCAGCGGCATGAAGTCAGTATACACCCTATCTCACTAGCCAAAGTTTAACAGGAATATTTCCCCACATAGCTTCACCGCAAATAACTCGCAAGAGCTTATGGACTACAAAGTGATCGCAATGAAACGACTGCGATCCTTCAATGACGACAGTATCCCAGATGGTAGCACACTCGCGTCGTTGAAAGCAAGACGGAGGGCAGTAGCGAAAGAAATGCTCGGTCAAATGGGCCAATGCGTCACCATCGAGCCTCCATTCTTTCACGCCTGGGGCTGCAACATATTTATCGGAAGCAGAGTGTATATCAATCGAGAGTTAGTACCATCAATTCACCCAAGAACAGTCCACTGATTTGAATCAATGAGCAGGGTATCGATACACGACAATGCTCTCGTGACCATTGCAGATGGTGTACTGATCGGACCTGGAGTGTGCATCTGCACAGGAACACATCCTGCAGATATGTACAGTAGAAGAGAGGCTTACGGCACATCTTTTGCCTTACCTATCCGTCTTGAAGCAGAGTGCTGGATAGGTGCTCGAGCAACGATCCTTCCAGGGGTAACGATTGGGAGAGGCGCAATGGTAGCAGCGGGGGCTGTCGTTGGTAAAGATGTTGCGCCAGAGACTCTTGTTGGGGGTGTCCCTGCTCGGTTTATACGGAGTTTGAAGAAGGATGAAGGAGGTTCGAAGTGATCATATAATGTTGAATGATTTTCACGTTGATTTGTTTTCTTTTTCAAATTAGTATATAATGAGGTGCAAGGCGCATCAGGCGTCAAAGAAATAAATGTACAATCATATTTTGTGATACCAACACTCTTTCATGTAATATTCCATTTATCGCCAAACGCCTTCGCTTCATATTAGTGCTAGCAGCATTCATGCACCCAATACCGCGCCGGCAACTTCGCCTACCACTTCATCAATAATCTTGGCCAATGCCTTGGAAGACACAGCAGACAACACCACCATAATAGTAAAGAACTCGTCTCCAGGAACATAGATACTCATCTGCTTTTCTGTAAAGCGCGTCAGACCCGCACTGCCATATTTGGCGACTCTGTTTCCCATCTGATCATATAACTCAAAGCCTGTCCCAGTCAATGGATTGACCTTCCACTTGAATTTGCCCATGTGGGTTTGAAATGACCAGCTTCCTGTCATAGAGCTGTGCTTTATCACCATCGGTTGGTTATACACTGATAGATCGATCTTGGATGTGCTGAGATGCATGCGGGCCATGGCAATGATGTTTTCAGGAGCTGGTTGGCCACGATGCATGACGAAGCTTGAGCTGCTGGGTCCTTTGTATATGGTGTACAGAGGAGGTGCATCTTTGGGTGCACCCACGGGGACGATGAAAAGGAGATCATCGTCTTGAGAGTGTGGTTGAATGGTGAGGACTTGAGATCCTTTGTTGGAAGAGGCACCTTGGGGGCCAGAAGACCCGTATAACACTTTGTTCAAAAGTTCTTTCATGGTCGCACGTCTTGGTTGAGAGTGATGGTTGGATTGTGTTTGGTGTTCATGGATTGACTCATCGACGAAAACAGGTGGATTGACATCGCATTTATAGACTTCATTAATTCTTACCGTGGCATATCGGGAACATGTCATGCTATGAGACATTCCCTAAACAGTATAGATCTCGCGACGGGCATCAGCCCCAGGAGATACGGACCGGCAAACTCCGCATTTTTACTCGGGATTCAGCCGTCAAAGACTTCATCTCAACAATGACTGATGCAAAGAATAGAAATAAGTGCTCTTCCAACATATCAGAAAATGACATCAATTACACTGCACAGCCGCCGTGGCAAACGATCCGTCTTGGTGCCACAAGGCTGAGCATGCATTTTTGTAGCAGATAATGCAGATCTCGGGATAATTCAACAGCTGTATGCCTTGGATCGGCACAGGAGACCATCCAGGCACGTTGATTCGTTACCACGAGGCATAGGCAAGATTAGCCTCTGGAGAACTCGGAGTAAACGGCCGAATAAGATGATTTTGCTTGATATAATTGAGAAAAATTGTAAGATCATCTAAATTCGTCCCCCGAATATACCTTTCTCGCCCGGTTATTGAACTGCCACCAGAACAACGCTATTCCCAACATGGTGATATCGAGCGCTCTGTCATCCTTCAGTGGAGCACCCTCAGACCTTGTCCAATCACATCTAAAGTGTCAGATCTTTGTGCATCTAAGGCTGAAGCGTTGTGAGCCCTGTCTCTCAACGGCTTCAAGCGGGGCGATCAGAAAGGCCTTAATTACCAGCTCGTCCATCTCAAAAGCCTCCACATCGAGAACTATTCAGTCTTGTCTCTTTTAGGTCATATCTACCGCTGTTCAAAATGCCCGGTGTCCCGTCTTACAAAGGCTGCGACGCTTGCAGAAAGCAAAAGAAGAAGGTTCGTTAACACATCGAGCAGTGAGACTCTTCCTTACGGTGGTATAGTGCGACAAGGCTCAGCCTAAATGCGCCAGATGTGCCCGTCTTGATATCCCCTGCGTCAACGTAGGTAAACAGCGTTACAAGTTCAAAGTTCAGACGCTGGAACATGGATCAGACAGTTTGACGCTTCAGAGCATCAGCAGCACCGACGACACGACTAGCTCGTCAAGTTCTCGAAGCTCAAAATCACCATTAGTGTTTCATCATGCGATGGTTAGAGTTCCGAGTAATCAGACTACTACAGTTACACACACTTTAGTGTCGCGGCTTGAGATCACTGATCTGCGCTACGATATCACTTGCTATGGGGACTTTCTTCGACATATCCCAGCTCGTCTGGGTCGTAATGAAGCTCTGGATGCATCGGCTGACGCACTGGCTACGACATTCTCGACTCTCCATCTGGCACAGGGGAATCAGAGTGTAGAGGCACTTACCAAATACGGCCGTGCAATTCACTCCTTGAGGGTATGCTTGGACAACCCTGCTAAAGCCAGAATGCCCGAAACCATGTGTGCTGTATACCTTATCATGATATGCCAGGTATGTTATCCATTGCATCCACCTGCCCTACTAATAGTTTTCAGGGCTGGTTAGGCAGAGACGATGACCCCAATACAAGCCATGGCCTCGGTCTAGCACACCTTCTCAAAGCAGCCGCCCGAGAAAACTGGCAAGCCGGTTTCGAGACAGAAATGGTTTTGACATTCTGCGTTCCAGTGGTGTGTATCTCCCACTCTCTGAAAGGCTTAACTAACACATTTAGATCGTAGAAAGTATCTCAAACCCAAAAGTCCGGTTAGAAAAGTGGTTCTGGGACATGCTCGACAACTTCAAAAAGAACAATCCCCCATCCACAGAGGAAAGTCGCCAAGCCCAACAGGACGGCCAAGAAGCAGGGGGCGTCCCCAGTCTATCAATACGGAACCTGGGACTTCTTCCAGATTTCATCAACAATCCTGAGGAGAACCGCATGGAAATCACATGCGCGTATCACAGACTATGCCGAGATTTGACCAAGGTAAACGAAATCGTCAAGGCTGTTACTTGGGAACCTGGCTTCTCTCCCACGCCTATGCAGCTCCGCCTATCTCGCGCTTATAACTCAGCATACTCAGTTATGCTCACAGTTCTTGTGATTCTGGGCCAGCTGATGCAGGCTTTTGATCCTTACAATCTGGGGCTCGTAGGTGAAGCAGCGTTGTGCTGTTCAGAAGTCGTAGCTATGGCGCATCGGATAAGTGGATACCGACCTCTAGGTGCAAGCCACGTGCCCTTGACGTTAGCCATCGCGTGGGCTGCTACAGAAGAGCCGGGTCTCAAGGCTCAACTTGAACAATTGTTGAGTGAGTATCAGGAAGATTGGTGTGTGACTCAGTGGGCCAAGATTGGACAATGGTGGTCACATAGATTCGCTGAGTTACGGGAAAGATTAGCGCCTAGGATTGAGTCGCCGGATCAGATCGAGATGTTGATGAGGCGGGTTGGGAATGTAAGGACTCCGCCGGCTGAGGAGTGTTGTGTGATGTAGGATTAATCGGGTTTAAGTGTGTTGTAACAAGTGTTGGGATGAGTCTCAATAAGAACTCTGCTGCGGAGTATGATTGTCAAATCATAGCGGTCCTACAATAATCTACTTATAGCTTCTATAGTGCACCATCACTAGTTTTCAATCTCACGTTATGCACATTTACCAGTCGCAAGATCATTGTATCCAACTCAGCCTAAGCCTTATTTTCAGTTGTATACACAAGTTTCCCGCCACTTACTCTCCCATCTCTCATTTCTTCCAATCCTCGCAATATTCCCTCCAAGCCACTTCCGCCTCGATTGAGGAAGACGCGCGGCGCCTTGACCTTTCCTTCAGCGAAGAGTCTTTCGGCCACGAGAATGAACTTCTTCTGAAATTCGTAGTCTCCCGGCACAGCGTCGAAATACTCATTCTCGTACATCCAGGGGTTGCCGAAGGCTGAGTATGCCAGGATCGACTGCGCATCAACCGAAGGATTGAGTTTCTTGACCTCTTTTTCGAAACCAGGTACCAATGCGACATATTTCGCATTTCCAGATTGACTTAACACTGCTGCAGATGTGGCCGTGCTAGCATTGCTTGGGTAGGTGTCGAATACGTGATGTACTGGCCCGTTGGCTATACGCAGCACATCTTCAACCAGAGTGGTGGACTTGTAATCGAGAACGTGATCTGCACCCAAGGACTTTAGGTAGTCAGCATTGGAAGGCGATGAAGTTGTTATTATTGTGGCACCAGAGAGTTTGCCGAATTGGATTGCGGATATGCCCATTGCAGTGCTGCCGCCGTATATAAAGATGGGATAGCTTTCTCGTGGCGATTCTTCGGGGAGAGGAAGCTTCAAGGTGCGGTATACGCCAACGCCCTGCAAACTTTAGCAGATGATCATGGTCCTGTACTTTTTATATAACGACAGACTTACCATTGTGATTAGCGCAATTCCCTGTGTCGCAGCATCTGCATCACTGATATTGTCGGGTATCTTCATTTGAATATCTCCTTTGACCACAATAACATTGGCAAAAGCACCATCGCTCTTCCGCAGAATATTCCTAATATCATATCAGTACAATTTCATATCTCCGCCTTGAAAGCGACAGACGTACTGTCCTGAAATTACTCCGGCAATACGATCTCCAATCTTGAAGTCTTTAGTTACACCAGATCCCACCTCAACAACAGTACCGGCATAGTCTGACCCAACAAGAGAGCCAGCACAACTCTCCTCTCCTTCTAGATCAAGATGGTAGACATCATCCGGGTTGATAGCCCAAGCTGTAGGCTTGACCTTGATATAATCAGGCTCTAGCTCAGGGATAGTAATTTCCCGAACCTCAGCTTGGCCTGGGCCGATATTGACAATGCCTCGTGTAGTCATCTTTTTATTACTTTCTTATTGTAGTAGAGAAACCTTTGAGCGCAGTGACTTTATACTTGCCAGCTTATGGCTTGGCATTGTCAGTTTCATGACTAATGGTGGTTTACTTACATTAATCAGCCCTGTTAACGTTGAGATTTGTCATTCTGCTTACCTTGGCAGCCCGGCGCTTCAGAAGCCTCCAGCCAAATGTGAGGAATAAAATACATTCAAAGAGAGCCTGGCTATAGAGAAGCGGTAGAGAATGTATCCCACGAGCGATCCCAGACTGAACAGACTTGCAGATTAAAGAAACAAATGGAGGGATTCAATAAGAGCAGAGCAAAGAGTTGAGTCATGCATCCTCGGTTACAGATGGTAATCTTGATAATAAAATCTAGTGTATTATGACCGTGTCTCGGAGCCCAGATTTGGCGGGACTGCTTCAATTGAGTCAAGGACATCGCACATATTAAGTTAACATGATATCTAATAATACCGGATATTTCCTTTTGATAATGGCCCTGCCAAGACGCGAGTAAGGTCCACTACGGTCCCCAAAGGCCCCTTTCACCCGCATCCGCGAATACTAAACCTGTTGGCCACGATCTATAATCCCAGGCGCAGCCTAGCGTGTTCACTGGTCGGACCGAGAAAAGGCGATAACCGGGATTTGTACGGCGATGCGAGACACGAAGGATTCAAGGCTATTCCAGACGCGGTGCTAGTAAAGTGGGAGAGCGACACTGTCAGAATCATTATCCGTTGTGGCTATTCTGTGTTGGGTGCAAGTGGGTGCATTAGTTGGTCAATAGCGTTGACTGACTCAGTGGATGTCGTACGATGGTAGAAGCTGTGACACTCCGCTTAGAAATAGCATGGCGATATGTTATCTGCAAATGATATGCTTATCTGATGTAGCTGAATTCAGTTCACACGACTCAATGGGACGAATTGATCGTGACAAAATTGTATCCATACCTCGCTTCTCCAGCTATGTGCTGTACGCAAGATTCTCTATATAACGAAAATTAGACATATCGCTGGGTATTTGATCCAGGTTTTTACCCAAATCATCAAACATTAAAAGCAAACACATGACGCAAACATGGTAGCCCATTCCATCTATACTCCGTGAAACACCTTGACAACACCTGCTGCCGATCTTTCGGAGTTCGTCTCCGGATCGTCGGTCCGTATGCTGTCCTTGCTATGGCTCATCAACTCGTCGGGAATACAACCCACAGGTCCCCGTCTATTTCTGTCGTCGGGACCTGCCTCTTCGCTGGTGATTTGCACCTCGTGCTTGGCGTAGATCTTGAGAGGTAGCGCGTAAGAGCCGTTGATCTCCTCCTCGCTGTCGACCTGGTGCAGGGCGTGGTCGGCGCGGATCTGGGATCGGACGACAGAGCGGTGGTTGGTGAAGTTTGATCGGTAGGCTTTTGAAGGGTTGTTGGTGCCCTTGCCGTAGGTTGAGCCGCTGAATGAGCCGAGCTTGAAGATGCGGCGGAGAAGGGTCCAGATGTAAGGGAGGTTGGCGGTGATGATGGCTGTGGAGGATTCTCGGATGTACCAGAAGGTCCAATTAGATCCGAAGGGTTCGTTGAAACTGTAGAACTTGTTGAGAATAGCCGAAAGGATCTGAGATGTTAGCATATGGGTGTTGACATCGGTTTTGGGAACTTACAGTGAATGCACCCAATGCGAACACGCCAATGAGGACTGCCTTTCGCTTCAAGGGGAGCTGAGACTTGAGGAAGATGGGCATGGGAATAAGAATAATCATGATATCCGAGGTAATATTAATAACAGCGTTGGTGATGAGATGGTTTGTCGCAGCAGAACATTGTGCTGTAAGTGTTAGCCTAGCTCAATTGAAGCATCAATGACGACATACTGTTCTCTGGGGGTACAGCCCAGTACTGGGAAAATGGTCTGCACCAAACTCCCAAGTAAAGAATCTCCATGATAACAAAACCAGCAGCGGTATAAGCAGCGACAAACTTGACAGCCAAATTCTGACTCAAACTCATCCTGTAACAACGTTAGAAGAGTCGGGGTGATGTATTGCGGGGAGACGTACGTGAGGCGGTTGTACATGAGCAACAGGCAGAACTTCATCAGCCAAATGGTCAGAATCTGCATCTGCTCGACCACCAAAACCCATTTCGAACCGTATACTCGTGTTGCGATTTCCGTTGCGTCGAGGACTACTTTTTCGTCGGGGTCAATGAGGTTACTGCTCGTTTGAGAAATAATGGACATGCCGACCATGAGGATTGTATCGGTGAGCTGTACACTGTTAATTACTGCGAAAGCCGTGTAAGTCGTGCGGACGGACCATGGCTAATATCATCAAGTAGTCCTCCACTTCCATCTTCTTAATTGAACCCAGCAACATGCGTCGTGATATCCTAACCCGGGTCAGCGATTCCCAGCAATTGACAGCTCAATTGGTCTTACATTCTCGCGATAACAATGACCCACGACAGACCATACCAGGTCCAGATCTCGCCTTCTAGCATCGTCATGGCTGCGGTATTGTCGGGTTGTTGGGAATTATCGCAAGTAATAAATTGAACGCAGGGCTAAGATTCCCGGTCGAAGCTCGTCTCGGATACGATCAGCAGAGGCTCGTGAGGGATCGACGGCGGGAGGTGACAGCTTTGAGTCAATTCGAGGTGGAAGGGCTGTCGAGGATGCAACGGCGCATGACTTGGGTGTGTGTCGGGCCCTGTAGAGATCAAACGTACTGGGGATTAAAAAGAGAGTCAAGCACCAAAGAGTCAAGTCAAATGCGAGACAACGCGGGGGTGGGTTAAAGCTTTTAGTTAAAGGGGGGAAGCGTTCCTCCACACCAATTTTCAAGACAAGTGGAGTTTCTGGGCAGAAAGGAAAGACTCGTCCGTTTTCTCAGGGGGTCTCGACTTGCGGAACACGGGCATCTCTAGACTGGCTGTCGTTATCCGAGGAATATGTTAGTCTGAGGTCTAAACAACTCAAGTTAGGGACGTGGGACACTTTGGGCGGTCCCGTTTTTCTTCGCGCTGTTCTACGCCAGTGAGGCCGTGTGAGAGCCTCTTTTGTCCCTGGCTTTAAAACGGGGACTGAATAGCGGGTGTCATCGGTCCTTTCAGCATCCTTCCAGCCCTTCCAGCTTGGAGGGATCAGCCTCCGATTCGCTGTCCTGCACAGCACAACCCTGGTTATCCCTCGTGGAAAGGTGCACGTCTGCACGATCGAAGGAATGGGTTGCAGTTTGCCACGTTATTGAAGCGCCCATTATCAACCGAGTCTACCGACCTCAGCCGCACGACCCAATGGCATCAGTTGTGGACAGGGTGCACACTGTATTCGCCGACGGATCCCAGTAGAAAAGCTGAACCTGGCCCCGGTAGCAGTAGATCAGTTACATCTAGAACCCTGAAAGAACGATTGTATTTCCTTTTTCGGTGGCGACTCGCGTATGCATTGCAGGGCGCCTAGCCTTTGCAAACCGTCTTTCCATTCCAGCTGCCATGTACATGACGGAATATGACCGATAGAACCCTTTTCGTTCCAAAATGGTCCTCTAGCGAAAAGCCCTTGCTCGGCTTCCCCTGCAAATTACGTGAATAAACTTTGTTAGCCCAACCTGCCAAGGCCCGATCGCATGGACAATGAGGAGATGACTCGCCGATCACTCCACTTTACCACACCTCGGGCCCGGCTTCAGTCTGACAATTCGTCTCTGCGTGTCAAGCTCAAAGAAATAGGGAGGTAGTGGAGGCTTTCCAAGATTCTAGGAGTCTCAGTTTCCCCTCATCTCCGGAGTACGGAGTACGGAGTAACGGCACACGCTTATCTGATTAATTGACCGATTTATCTACTGCACCATTCGCTAGTCGCGTTTTTTACTTCTTTGGGTTTCCTTAGGTTAAATCCAGGAGCACGGTTCATCCCACCCGCTATCCGAATAGGGCATCTCGGACTTGTCAAGGTGCGCCTTGACTCGTGAGTAGTTTTATTCGCGTCGCAGGCGTCGCTTTTGGGCTTCCTACATATATCAAAGCGTTCGCTACCACATGCAAGCCGCAGTTTCTTGGCTGCGGAATTAATACCTCCACGATCCTGACTGGAGCACACGGTCATCAGCTTTTCGGCCAAGTAAATGCCGCTAGGTCTCACGCCGATATTTCCACCATTGATAATTGAACCCCTTGATAAGTGGCCTCGTTAATCCGTATAATCTCATCTGCTCATTTAGCGCGATAGTTCAAGTGTCGTGCTTATTGATTCCCGGGGTTGTATCCGTAGTATGCGGAGTTCAGATAATCGCACGATACCCTCAATTATCTTATTCATATCCATCAGCCTATATAGTGGACTGTTAAGGCGGGACTTCACGGGGCAGCTTCCGGATGGATGTTAGCGACTGGCGGGAGGCAGCCTTAAGAGGGAGGTGATTAATCCATAACGGTCAAAGCTTGGGTCCATTGGTCTGGGCTGGTGTGCGAAGTCACTGTTAGTAATACAATGGGTCGTATTGCTGATTGATCTTACGTAGTGAATTGAATGCTTGTTACAGGGTAGACTTGGGTCTGGGTACCGTACCATTGCAAAGAGGAGGCGATATGGACAGTTAAAAATAGTGTTAATAGCAGAAAGTACCAGGATATATCATGCCGATAAGGGATTTTGCACGGGAAAATGGTGGTTATTGTGAATTTGGAATAAAATAAAAATTTGTCAAATACTTAACCGCCACAAATCAATGGCCGTGGCTAACATGTGGCTCACTAAGCTGTGAGGAATCATTTCAATGGCGATCACGTGAGCACGAGATTTCAAAGCGGCTCTGTCGGATTCTGTCAAAATCTATGCCATGCGGAGATAAACATATAAACACATCAACCCTGAACCACCAAGGAATATTGATCAAACTAAATTAACATATTTCTAACTACCGAAGCCACATATCCTAAGCTCACAATCTGCATTGCATCACACTGCCTATCATCGAAGATCAATACCAGCACATCAAAATGGTTCACCACATCACCTCAAACGACGAGCTATCAAAGCTCCTCTCGTCAACAACATACGTCACCGTCGACTTCTTTGCGGATTGGTGTCCGCCCTGCAAAGCCATCGCCCCCGTCTATGAGACCCTCGCCACCAAGCACAGCGTCGACAACGTGCTGGCCTTTGCCAAAGTCAACGTTGACCACGTACAGGACGCCGCCCGACAGTACGGCATCACAGCCATGCCCACCTTTCTCTTTTTCAAGGACGGCAAGCAAGTTGCTGTGAATGGCCAGGTCGCCATCAAGGGCGCCGATCCGCGGGCCCTCGGTGCTGCTGCTGAGAAGCTCGGCGGTCTAGCGCAGAAGCGAGTCGCTGGTGCGTAGATCAATGGGATTGGGACTCGGAGATTTCGCTCAGGGGATGTTCGAGAAAAAAGCCTGTTTCATAACTGGTTGGGTTCGGAATTGTTTAGCGTTTTTGTTAGGAATGGGCTTTGTGGCGGTTTCGCGGAGGAAAGGATACGCTAGATTGTAGGGCAATTGTCGCGTCCGGTTAGTGCCGGGTCACGAGGCATTCAAAAAAGAATATAGAGAACATGACTGTTTGCGGATATAATGTGTGCTGTAAAGCATATCCATGGTGGATTTGAGTTTAGACTCACATTGTGACAAAAGTGTCCGACATCATTGAGATAGATCTTCCTAAGAAGTATAAAGGAGAGAATGCTATGATCTCAGGAATGTTGTGACGATTTGTGCTTCCTTAAGGATTGTCTTTTACTACAAGCCAGGTCAAGTACCAACTTTCGCATTAGTGAAGAGGCAAATACAGGTTATGGAGATCTATTGGCCGTATTCGCAATACAAGTGCGCAACTTGGTATATAGGGTGGGATAGTGTTAATTACGGCCTTGATCGGGAACTAGAAAGTCTAGTATTAGTAGATTATTCGTATTAAAAACTGATACAAGTTCTCACGTCATAGATGTAAGGGTTTCTAATGGTCACCAGTTTCATGTGTACTATTATGGATTATAGACTGATTTATCTGTAATTAAGCAGCACTGAAACGGCTTGGTGTTTTCTCAAGCCGGTGCATCATTTTAGATATGCTTTTGTTGTAAAAGGGTTTGTATAGTTGCGTTTAACATACAGGCATTTGAATTTGATGACGCACAGTTACATACATGCAAGCCATTTGTGAATTGTACTAAGTGATAGATCACTATCATCTGTACAGTCCAGGATTTCCAGCAGTCACCTACCAGGTCAGAATGGCGATGTGCCCATCAAGGCCTTGAGTGAATGTAAACGAGAAGTAGAAAGCATTCGAATGAAACGAGAGGAGAGCTTCTAGGGCCGGTTTCAAATCCATGATGGCGCCAGCTTGGCCGTTCTGAGAGAGCTGTACGACAAAGGCCACTATGCCTTATAGATACAACGGCATGAGCTCGGATGTAACGAAGTGCCTCACGAAATACGCCAGCACTCAACCTGATCTGAACTATTGGATTTGTGCGTTCGAAAAGGAAATAACGCTAGGGATATTCTGGCCAACGAAGAAGCTCACTGAGACTCTTTGCAAAGCTTCCGCGAGAATCATGAAAACGAAGATATCCGCAAGCTTCTATTTGCTGCATATCAGCACGAAATGTCCAATTATCAAAAGACAATAGAAAATGGTATGGAAATATGCGTTATCTACAAGATCGGATGGTCAGCAGTCCGTGCTGCCGTACAGGAGCATAATGCAGATGCAATGACGTTTTTCATGCTGGAGCATGATCACCAGGCGGCTTTGGACCCCGGGATGTTGGATTCAAACGAGGACGTCATGCCACAGCACTGTATACGAGTTTACACATATACATCCGTGACCGAGGCACAGACAATCGAGGTCATACATCTCTTGCTCCATCTTGGTGTTGACTCTAAAGAGGAAAGAAAAAGAAACTCATTTTCGTCTAACTCTAGTCTAGCAGTAGATTACTATCTGCATAAAACCGAGAAATTCAATCAGCATAGCAGGAACAAACAGAAAAGAACAAAATCTGAACATACTTGACAAAACGACGAATTCAAGCGCCATTTTGCCCAATGGTAATGTTGAATGGTGCCAGGAGTTGACTAGTTGTCGGTTCTGCGTAAAGGTGAGGAATACGTCGTTTGATATTCGATGAACGCGGCACCTGCGGCTCCTACCAGTCTATTCTCATGAAGGGAAACTCAGTACGATGGACTGGAGTTGCGTAACCTGGCGATAATTAGAGTTTATTCAATCAGCAATCGGGTATTTCTTCCAAGACCAAGCATTTAAACTCGGATATCATGAAGAGAGCCGACTTGGCAGAGAATCGCTTGAGTTGTACCGTATTACGAGCAAGCTTGGCGTTCCCACATTTATACGAAGAACCCAGTCAGATTTGGATGTGTAGGAAGAGTTGAAGGTCCCTTCGTGAGAAGAACCCTGATGTACGTTCGCTTGCGAGGGTTTTGGAGAATGAAGGAGAATATTAATATCATAAACCCATTGTATATGGATAGATTTCAGGCTGTTTCAGAATGCTCCAAATGATCCGACTACGCAACGGAGGTATACGCTTCGTCTGATAATGTCTTGGTACAGTCCAAATCAGGCATAGTCTTTGGTTCAAGAGTGGCAGTGCAAGTCTGGGCGTTACGATTCTAAGAGTTCCTATTCTTTTGAGTTTTCTCGTTTATGATATCCCTTTATATCAAACAAACAAGTTTGCCATTAATCGGACAATAGATCAAAGTGTGCCAAATTCTTACCTCTGTACAGGCTACTTGATTCATCCTTTCTCCTTATTTTGCTTTGAATTCATTCCCACATCAAGTCCAGTGTCGTTTGCCACGTTTCCAGACCTCGCTTGCCTTTGATAAATTGGACCGATTCATGTAACCTTGATAAAAGTCATGTAAGTACCAACGGACTAGACAAATAGAAGTTCTGGGCTGAATTGAGTACTACCACAGGGCTTCAAAAGTACACCTGCCTTGGTTTCTATTTGGCGGAACGATCGCTATATTGATCTTCGTATTGTAAATCACCTGCACCATCAGTCACATTCTGTGTTAACCTTGATGCAATTAGTCTTATACTGAAGTTTCGAAGTTGCCTCTGTCCTAGCCCACAGGCATCTATCAATCCCTTACAAAGAGCTGAGAGAGTCAACCTAAGAACACTGAACAAGACAAACACGTCACAAAAGTACTATAATACAAGAGGACAAAGAGCTTCAACACGATTCGGTTTATCAAAAGTTTGGTGTGTTTGCCCTATTCGAAGAAGATATTTTGTTGGTGCTGACACTACTGGAGTGCGCTTTGCTTAGGGACTATCACGGATGAACAAGATGTTCGACGGTTAACATGTGAACATATATTTCATACGAGGTGTCTTGAATCTCAGATTGAGGCACGTCATGTGGACTGCCCATTGTGCAAGTCAATATTCATTGCAGGTCCATGAACCTTCTCGATTAGGAAATGTGCATACGTGGGCAGGATTCTATCATTTATATCACGATTTGGGATTATACGAGGACTTTTTCAAATAAAAGACAACAGTCAATTCTAAAAGGTACCTACTATCCCTAACTCCAAAACGCCAATTTCCATAAAATCATACCAGAACCAAGACCAAGAACTACTTTTACCGAAACACTTGCAACACTTAGGAGATGAGACCGTCGATGCACTTGGTGCCAGGTGCGACAGCAGAAACAAAAGCCCACCCTTGGTTGCAAATACCCCAAGTAGTCTCAGAGAAACAATACAGCATTCCGGACTGAACATCAGCAGGGCAAGCCTTGTAGTTCTCGTCAACCCAGGTGGGAACGCCGCTAGCAGCAGGGGGTTCAGGCTTGGTGGAATTGATGGGACCGGGTATAGAGGTTGCCTGAACGGGAGTGCTGGTGGTGACGATAGAAGGTGCGGGAGGCTGAACAATCGAAGAGAGTACAGGGGCTGAAGGCTCAACAGGGACCGAGGGCTGAGATGGAGCGGGCGCTGAAGACTGAAAGACAGACGAAGGAGCCACAGGAGCAGACTCCGGGGGCGAAGGAGGCTGCTCGGTCGAGGGAGATCCAGGTTGGGCTGGGGCAGACGATACAGGCTCCTCAGGCTCGGGCTCAGGAGAAGCATCGTCCTTGAAATTAGGCTCAACACCTTTAGCGCATGTCCCCTCACTACCAGGAGTACCCTGCTCAATGACCTTTCCAAAATCACCAGGCTCAGGGAAGTTGATGACACTTCCACTAGCTCCAGTCGTACACTCACTAGGAATGTTGGCACGGAAGACAGCAGGAAGACTGTCTACGAAGGTACTGTCATCCTTTCCGCCGACGACTTCGATGGGGGCACATACCATGTACATCTCACGGTTGCCGATCTTGTTGAACCAGGTCCAAGCAAAGATGGCAGGGCCGTTTTGCATATCCTTGGGGATGGGAATGTTGAACTTCTTGGTACACTCCTTGTCCTTTTCGTTCGCACACTCAGGTCCGTTCTCACGACCGTGAGGGTCCTTACCGGTGGTTTGAATGTTGCCGGCAGCTTCAGCAGGACATCCACCAATGATACTGTAGATGGTATACCACTTGCTAGGATCACTGGGAGGAGTCTTGCCGTAGGCGACGCTAAACTGGCATGATCCGCCACCGTGGACGGCGCTGCCCCAAAACTTGACGGTCTGGGTGGTTCCGGCTGTTACCTTTGTGACCTGCTCGGCGTGCTGGGTGCGACCTTGGCAGGGGAAAGGAAGGTCAGCGCTCAGAGGCCAGGTTTGGTAGAGTGGTTCTGTGTCGAGGTTGAAGGGATGGGGCTCGACCATGATGACATGGGAGGAAGCAAACGAAGCGGCCAGCGCTAGGATGCTGATGTGAGAGAATAAAAACATTGTGATGGTTGTGGAATGGATGGAGAGATGATACTTCTCTGCTTTGTAGAGTTGATGGTGCTTGTTGTTTGTAAGGCTTGTTAGACGAAGTTGTTTGATGTCGAAGGCAAAGATTGATGATAAAAACGAGATAGAGGTTCTGTATCTTTTCTTTATATGTAAAGGTGAATGCAGCCCATTTTGTTCGGTCCCCTCAATCAAAGGTGAACACAGTTGAGCACCGAACAATGCTCTGTTACGTTCCACGGTCACTGCTTTGTCTTGCGTTTCAAGTCCCAGGACAAAGGAATGGCCACAGGTAAGTGTGTTCACAATACCACTGGCCTAGCTTGGTACTGGTAAGAAAAGTCTCTGGCTAAATCAAGTTCTGATAACATATTTGAAAGACAGTTCACATGTTGAACACGAATGTACAATTTGATTTCTGTTGATAAACAAAGCGGCGGGTATTGATCATTATGGTAACCTCCACTCGAGCAGTTTATGGTAATGGTGTCATCGAATACTTTTGGGTACGAGATACATAAAGCATTCCATTAGATCAATGTCTAATCTAACTTGGTATAGCCCAAATTAAACACAGAAGTAGTAGTAACTGCCAACGTGTTGTGCTTTCAGTCTCCCAGTCCACTTCATTTCCGTCATTGCCATCCTATTTCCGTACTTCAAAGTAGGCAACAAACTAGTATGATCTTGTATGCAAATCTCAGTAACACCGTGACTCAAATTTTGCTCCGAGGCTCTTTCTTCACAGTCTCTAGCTTTGGATCGAGGTTCAAAATCTTTAGAGTCAGTCAACGGTCTTGGGAATGAATAGGGAACATACCGTGCTTCTCGGAAAAGAGTAGCCAACGTCTTGAATCCATGCCCCTATGTAGGCTACTGGAATATCCTGGGTCTTTTTGTGGTTGTGCTTGACAGGTTCCACAGGCATCTTGGAAAGGTGTAATGAAGAGGATGTGAAGATAGAGTCGTGTCGTCACAGTAGAATTAAAAGATAGAGATTTCTTGAGCATGTTCAAACAAACGACTGTTATGCATCTTAAATAGTTCAGAAATGAATTTACTTGTTATCCAGCCTGCCATCTATGGTCCAGGCCTACACCGACAAAGCTTGACAAAACAATAGTCTTCACTGTGCTTGATATCACGTCAATCTTTGGCATTGCCGATTATGGTAATAACAAACTCTGTTAACATGGAAGCTAGTGGGATGAATTATCAAGGGATGAAGAAAATGTCGGGCCGGACTGACTTGTCTCGGACTGACTTGTCTCGGACTTTGACTCACATACGCAGGCCCGGCATCAGCCACATTATACTAACAGTTTGTTTTGTCTGAACTAGGAAGTTCCAAACCTTGAATCCCCGAACCTTACCACCTAGGTCAAACAAAGTGCAAGGGTCTTTCGAGCTGATCGACCAGAGTAAACCAACAGCCCAGGGTCAAAAGATGAGTTAACGTGGACAAATAGAGTTGTTGGGGAATGATAGACAGTGCATAAACATTGGGATTTCCTAATATGGCATAGTGTTATGAACTCGGCTGAACACCTATCACTCAACTGGGATGAGTCGCTGGTATCTGTGAATGTGGCGTTACGTGGGCAATGTCCTTAGACCCCTAGGCTACAGTTTGGAATTACTGTATCGGGCTTAGTCTGGGTCTGAAGTTGAAACACTAACGATGTCACCTATTCTCCAATTTGAGGCCTGCATGACCTATTGATTGCTTTCCTCTGTTGGGGGATTCAGCACGTGATCGTTGTTTACAATCATCTATTTGATCATTCGTCTTGGCTTGTCCTCTAAATCAATATACAGCAACGCACCAGGTACCAGTCTTTTCCATCTATCTCAATCACCGGGCTGTTGTTTGGATACACGTCTACCAATGGCTCAACGAATGTTATCATTTATCCACCGCCGTGCTCCCCGAGCTGCCGGACTGTCGGACGAGGCAATCGACGAGCACAAAGACCTGATCCGTGAACTATACCTGGCTCGAAAATACAGTCGGGACCAAGTGATTATCCACCTCAAGACTGAGCTAGACTTTAAGTTATCGTGAGTAACACTTCCACGTACATGCAAGTTTCACCCACAGCTGATTTGGTCCCTTCAGTCCAGACCAGTTCTCAAAAGCAATCAGACGATGGGGCTTTCGCAAGCAGTTTCATTCCGGCAGATCTATTCAACAACCACCAAATGAAACAGCTAGTCCATACGCGGCAACCAATACTCCTAGCAATGATCTATCTTGTATAACTGATGGAGAGCACCCGACTACGGCTCCTGATCCTTGTCCCCTTCCTTGCCCCCCAGCGAAGCGGCCAAAGCCCATAAGCGACCTAAACGACATCATTGCTCCAAGCCCATGGCACTCGCGAGTAGATCCTGACATCGACGGAGATGGTGACATCACACTGAGTTCACCAACCGCAGAGAAAAGCACCAAACCAAGCCTGTCTCATCAGTCCACAGAAGATTACAAGCTATCGGCAGAATATCTGGCCTGCTGCTACCATTACACCAAAGCATTCAGCTGCTACAGCACTATATCGATCCCTTTCGGGGACAAGATACATTCGGCCAAGGAGCGACGAGCCAGGATGCTCGACATGGCGAGGGTTGCCACGACACGAAGAAACTGTGAGGTAGTAAGGCTTATGCTAGAGGATGAGCTTGAGAGGAGCAACGATCCTCTGGCCGAAGAGGGACACAATCGAAGTTCACTAGAAGAGGCCGAGATATGCCGCATGCACTCATTCCTGTTTCATCGTCACCTTGCGCAGATTTATGCACGACAAAACGATGGCGCGATCTCGATGCAGAAGCACCTAGATAACACCAGGAACTTTACAAAGACGTTCGACACACACGGTACAGAATCTATAGACCTTTGGGCGTTGCTCTTTTTCGTTCAAGACAAAAATGATTCTCAAATTCCAGAGGAGCTTCTTGGCTCACTACAGTGGGATTATGAATCGTACCGCTTGAATATTGATCACTGCCTGTTATATTGCTGGGGAATCCTGAAACCGACCGTGTCGTTGCACGAGGCCTCAAGACGTTACGATGCAGGACAACGTGCAGTGACAGAACCAACTGATATGAGTGATTTGACTCTGCAGAATAGCCCTGTTCGTCTTTGGACGAGATCGAGTATTCTCTTCACTTTCCTTTGGAAGGAGATACAACTCACACATGGCACTCTACCCTGGGAGTCAGGACACCCTACAATATCCCCAGCGCACATCCTGTTAATTGTGAGCAGAATTATCGTCAAAAGATCATGCCTCACCTCCAAACACAACGATGACCTACAAGAGGAACACCAAGTGAATATTCACCCCGCAAGCCTACAGCTCTATTGCGATGCTTTGCTGGGCCTGTTTCATGATAACCTGTTCGCACCGGATGAGACCAAGAGAGAATTTGTTACACAGTTTGTTGAGCATCATACATGGTCTCCACCATTAGATTCACAGAGATCCCTTACCTCACAAACTCAAAGCTACCAGATAGAAGCACTCGAATCCCTTTTGGCGTCCAAAAGAGACGGCGTCACGTTTAATCGCCTCAATAGAACAACGGAAGAATGGACGAATTTATTTAAAAAGGCCAGCGAGAATCGACGTGCATCAACGGGCAACGACTTTTCCAAATGGCTAGAAGAGCACCAAGGGCAGCAAAGATTATTTACCGGTCTCGGGAACGCCGGCACCCGTTTTTCAATCGGAATGTATCCGCCGCCGATCAGTAATTCGTCATGTTTAACAGCATCTGTATCTTCACATCGCACCTACTCAGTCGCACTATATGGAAACCCCGCCATCTCCAAGCCCTTAGCATCTCATTCCTCATGCTCGTCTCAAAGGTCGTACTCGAGCTCACTTCAGAGATTCAAATCAGCAGCGCTTAGCCGGCAACACCAGCCCAAGCTTACAATGGCCTTGTCGGAAAATTCTGATGTGCTCATGGATGAAGACTTCCTGGGAAACCTTTAGGAAGATAATGTTTAGACTGGGTGGAAAACAAGATTCAGGTTGAGTCGAAAAGAGTGGAAAGAAACGATATTGGAACAACGGTACCTAAAAGGCAAAGGCAAGAGGGTCTTGACTGTCTCATGTAGACTTGACAGATGTGAGTGGAAACTAGGGGTGAATGTAACCCCAAAGCTGAGCTGACTCCATGTGATAACACAAGAGTCAGAATTGACGATGGTTTTATTTGCGTGATATGTTGGAGCGGATCAAATCCACGATGAGCTGAGACATTTCTAACATGGTGCCCGATCAGGAGCTCAGATTAACAAACTAAATATTTGCCCAAGACCTAGAAAATCCTCTTTGATCCAAGAGTCGTTAACCCAGGATCTCCACCTGAACCTGTCACTAGTGAGGTTTCAATCGCATCGACCAGTGACACTAGATCCGAGGCCAAGACGGACATACTTCTAGAAGTGAGCGACCCAACGCAACATCGTCCAAATCAGACAGAAAACTTCAGCTAGGTTTGCCAAACGCGATTTTCAGACAGCCAAGCACACACCGAGGCACCGGAATGACACGGACAGGTTCATGTGATCCTACGTCTTGGAAAGCTTCGGCAACTCTAAACGTCAGCAGCAAGCTTGGCGGTAGCAACGTGCCAGCAGGAGAAGCTCGCGTGTGGTTTTTTCAAGTTTGCGGAACAGGGAGGGAGTGTCATCGTGGCGCGGCTCTTGGCGGCTGGCTTGGCGGTAGGCGCTTGTGGGAGTGATGTGGGATATTGGATTGCGGTAGTGAGGAGTGTGGATTTCCGTTGATGGATGGGTTTCGAGATTGAGGTTGATACTGAGATGGTGGAACTGGTGTTGAAATGCATTCACAAACTCGATAACTGATATCCGCAGATGTGAGTACGGATATTAGAGTCTCATACCGATTGAGTACGTTGAAATAAACATTTTACTCCAGGCATCCGTAAACTCTTTTACTTGTCTGACACCCAAACTTTAAACTGATACACCATCCCCTGTCCTGATTAGATCTTGGCATCTGGGGCTGTTTAATTCTGGGCAAACAGTCTTCTCCACGTGGATCATGTCCCCATCTTATTGGCTCATGCCCCTGTCTCTAAGAGCCTCCCGTTCGATCTCTCAACGACAAGCTTTGATACACGTGGGTCAATCTATGGTCACCAAACGACCAAAGCTTATTTCCATATCTCTGGGACAGTGTAAGTTACCGATACCGTTTACGGTTGTGAAATTAAACTCGTTAGTGACATCGCACCATCTTGGCTAGTGCATCCTTTGAAGCGCTATCGACGAGAACAGACGTTTGAATGTTTGAATCTATTTATCAGGTCGATTTGTTCAAGTCTCCATATCTAATAACACATGTGTTTGAATGCCCTTGTTGATGTTGAAGGTGACAGTGCCATCTGCGGGTAATCGACGGCCATAGTTCTGGTGCACGGTGCCTCAGGTTTCTAATTGTCACTGCCTGCACCTTACCTTCCAAATCATAATTGAGCACACGTTGATCTCTTTTCATCAATATCCATCAAATGCCAAGGCAGCTTCATCAAATCAACACCAACAACGCAGCTCTATCTCAGATGTACACTTCCACTTGCCCAGACTCTCCCGGTCCAACGAACATTCAGAACCCACGCACGATCACCACCCCCGTCGTCTGCCAAGCTGTTCTTCCTCCTAACGACACGACGAGATGAGTTGCCAAGGCTGGAGAATCAACCAGCCTGACCCATTTCCACCAACATGCTCACCGAGGACCTGCCACTAGCTGGACGCCCAGAATGTATGCACCCGGAGAAGCATAATATTAAGCTTGTTCGCCAAGCCTTACCCGCTCCACATCAGCGAGCAGCCGGTGATATAAGGAGCCGATGACTGCTGTTTGGTTTGGTGCTCGACATCGACAGCTCTCTATTCCCCTAGAATCTCCTTTTCTAATTGGATTCAAGTCCGAGGCTACTTTGATCATGGTGCTTCATCAATATGATTACATCTTTGCCATAGGCACCATCTTTTCCTTCCTCGATGCCTGGAACATTGGTACGTCTACTAAACACTCTCCCACACTATACTGACAGTACTAGGTGCCAACGATGTTGCCAACTCTTGGGCTACTTCGGTCTCCTCCCGATCTATCAGCTACATCCAGGCCATGACTCTCGGATCCATTCTCGAATTCGCTGGATCCGTTGGCGTTGGTGCTCGTGTTGCTGATACCATCCGTACCAAGGTCGTCGACATTGACCAGTTCGAATCCGACCCAGCTCTTCTCATGCTCGGTATGATGTGTGCCATTATTGCCTCGTCTCTCTACCTCACTGCCTGTACTCGCATCGGTCTTCCTGTCTCGACCACTCACTCCATCATGGGAGGTGTCATCGGAATGGGTATTGCTCTCGTTGGCGCTGAAGGTATTCACTGGGCCGAGTTTGACAAGGGTATCAGCTCTGGTGTCGTTTCTGTCTTCCTCGCCTGGATCATCGCCCCTGGCCTGTCTGGTGCCTTTGCTGCCATCATCTTTATGATCACCAAGTACGGTGTCATGCTCCGAAGCAATCCTGTCTGGAAGGGTCTTTTCCTTACTCCCATCTATTTCGGCATCACCGCTTCTCTTCTTACCATGCTTATCGTCTGGAAGGGCGGTAGCATCAAGGTTGAGTTCAACGACGCCGAGACCGCTGGTATGATCATCGGTGTCGGTGCCGCCTGGGCTCTTGTTATCACCATCTTCCTCCTTCCCTGGCTCTACCGCATCGTCATCGTCGACGACTGGCAGCTTCGCTGGTGGCACATTGCTCAGGGTCCTCTCCTGCTCAAGCGCCCTGCTCCTCCCGCCCAACCCGAGGGTGCCATTGGTGGTATCAAGGATTTCTACGAGGGCCACCTCACCCGCGAAGAGCTCGAGGGTCTTCGACGTGCCGGTCGTGAGGGTAGTGATGAGTTCGTGCGCGCCCAGGACCAAACCAGCAACGAAGGAAAGGATGCCGAGAACAAGACGGCTTCTTCTGATGGCACCCCTGATGTCAACGAACCTGTGGAGGCCAAGCCCCGCCGCAGCCTTGTCGGCCCCAAACCCGATGGCAAGTGGTTCAGCGGCGCTGTTCTATTCTGGTACCTCAAGAAGGCTTTCCTCTCTGGCGTTGACCAGGACATCATCGCCATGCAGAAAAAGAAGAGCATCCTCACCGGTGACTTGGATGAGATCCACGCCAACGTCCCTCACTACGACAACCGTGCCGAGTACCTCTACACCTTCATGCAAGTCATGACTGCCTGTACCGCCTCTTTCACCCACGGTGCCAACGATGTCGCCAACGCTATCGGTCCTTATGCTACCATCTACCAGATCTGGCACACCGGTGGTCTCGAGGGTAGCAAGTCTTCTGTCCCTGTCTGGATTCTGTAAGTTTTCCGAATGATTGATGATCACCCACTAACGGAATAGCTGCTTCGGTGGTGCTGGTATTGCTCTTGGTATCTGGACTTACGGATACAACATCATGCGTAACCTTGGTAACCGTTTGACTCTTCACTCGCCCGCTCGAGGCTTCAGTATGGAGCTCGGTGCTGCTGTTACCATCATCCTGGCCACCCGCCTTAGTAAGTCTCCAGTACATTCTGCTGTAATAGCAACTGACACCATCCAGAGCTTCCTGTATCCACCACTCAGTGCATCACTGGTGCTACCGTCGGCGTTGGTCTTTGCTCAGGTACCTGGCGCTCCATCAACTGGCGTATGGTTGCTTGGATCTACATGGGTTGGATCATTACCCTCCCCGTGGCTGGTATCATCTCTGGCTGCATCTGCGGTATCATTATCAACGCTCCTCGCTGGGGTTACCAAGGCTGAGTGTTTCCTGTCATCAATCGCTATAAATATCATTTCCTGATGGTCCATAATATTTGGCTACGGGACCTGATCCTGTATACTCTTACCATTTCATCTATATCTTAATGAAAAGTTGTCACTTGAACAAGCCTCGGTCACAAATGTATTCTTTCCCATTGTGAATTCGCATTTCTGTTTACCAGGATAGCCAGACCTGAACCATCCATTGACGACAAGTAGGCCAATCACCAGGGACCTTGCATATCGACAGTATTCGTTGGGCGGGCTATTCTCGGTAGATGGTAGGAGCTGGTTGAGCATGTCGACGCAGTGTTGGAAGTGAATTCTCAGTGAACCATAGCCGCCGTCGAGATATGTCGATCAAGTTTCGTTCAGGCGGTATGGTTGAAGGTCGGGATGTCAATTGAGTTTTTTCAATGTCGTAGACTGTAGCGGTCAGTAAAGGTTTCACACAGTCAAAAACTTTCATAGTTGAGTCCCTCGGTTGCATTGTTTGGTATCCAGTTCGGTACAAGTTCCCGATAACAAGCCGAATAGTAATATATATGATAGTATATATTTAAAAGAAAACAATATTATTAATATCGAGTCTGGTAATACCTTTCAAAATGAAATCTAGCTATCCCAGTAGAACCCATAGAAATATCAATAATCGAGCTCCCTACACAGACCAAAAGGTAATAATAGCTTAAATCCAACAAGGTTACCCAACCATATCTGCCACCGCAACTCTATTTCCAAAAGCCACTACAATAATCACTCTCCACACTTCAATCAACCCACCTAAAATAGTACTATTAGAAGATTTTATGTTTAATCTTTGGATAGGATGGTATAAAGTTGGATAAATTAAATAGAGATTGTTCAATTTACATAATCTTATAAAAATAAAACAGAAGAGGGTGTCGGTATTTTGCACGCCCACTATACTCATAGTCTAATGGCCGAGCTTGCTCTCCCGCTGGCCTTCCAACGCTTCAATCTTTTGCTGAACAGCACACTCGTCCTTCAAAAACCGAATTTCACCCTTGAGCTCATCTACCATGGCTCTCTTGACAATCTCCATCGCCCTCATCCAATTTTCGATGGATCTAATCCGACTTCTTGAGGCATTTTCCACGAGAGAGGGCGCAGAACCCTGGGGGCGTGTTTCCGATCGACGTGCGTTACTCATTTTGTTGAGAATTTCCTTTGGCGAGTTTTTGAAGATTTGTTTGGGTTGTTTAGAGGTTGTTTGGAGGAGAATATTGTTTTGTGAAGATACAGTCTGAATACCTGGTGATCTGTCAATGGCCATTGCGGGTGCACTGTCAAACACGTCCGCGCGAACAGACTAGGTATACTGAACAATAATCCAAAACTACCATCATCTATAAATACCACGGTGCTAGAGCTGACAGTGTCAACAGCTGGCAGCCAGCTAAAATGTACGTGATTCAAGGCCGCCACCTTGCTAGTCTCCCAAACCACAGACTCATATTTCTCAACTCAACATCAAAGACTCAGATTTCTTAACTCAATATCAACAATACCAGTGCGCGAACCAAACGCTTGCCGATTTCTTCCAGAATCATTCTCATTCCTTTTACTCTTGCTAGATCCAGCAACGATTTACGATGGCCTTAGACAATGACGGTCCCGTTTGGAATCCCCAGTCACCCTCCGACCGTCAAGATCGCGAGAACGACGACTCTGACAGCGATTTTCCCGTTTGGAATCCCCAGCCAGCCCCCGTCCGTCGAGATCGCCAGAACCAGGCCAGAAGTGGAGATGCCACTGCCACGAACATCTCCCAACGGGACGACTCCTTCTCTCCTTCGTCGGATCGTGCGCCCACAACTCTGACCGGAAATCCTGCGCGTTCGTCTGAATCGGAAAGCTTGTCGCAGAAGCATTTATCCCAAAGAAAGGACTTGATGCTGAAGCACCTGTCCGAAGAGAAAGCCTTGAAGGACAAACAGTTGGCTGAAGCGACAGAGCTGATGCAGAGACATTGGGCTGAAGAAAAGGAGCTGTTGCAGAGGGAGTTGACCCTGGCCAGCACTGAACTCGACAGCCGCCCTGAGACTGGGTAAACTCCTCTACCCAGCGTCATCCCCTCGGTGTCCGTGAGTTTGCTGATTATAACTTGGTTAATATTTTACTAATGCATAGCCGTCATCAAGGTTGCCTGAGATGAGGCCTCGACCAAAGAAATCGCGAACACACTACGCCAGGAAAGGATGCGAACAAGTGCAAGGAACGAACAGGTGGTGATGGAACAGAATTCGTTGATAGTCAAATACCATCAAATTCACCCTTGTGTATGCCGGAAACTGAAGTGATCTAAATTCTTGATTCCCGACTGTTTGTGACTGACACTCCGCTTCCTACTATCGAATAGAGTCATGACCCTGATAATTATCTCAACAAGAATTCAAGACTGCACAGTGGACAAGACCTGAATAGATGTTGCAACTCTGAAATTCGTGGCACTGCTACCAGCCGTTTGTCATCTCACAGCTGACCGCTGCCAAACGTCCAAGACAAAGAACAACACTCGACACAGCAAAGAGTCAGGACTTTCTGCAGCTCGCACCCACACCCTGCCGTGAAACATTTATTCTACTCCACTGTATTTTGCCTGCATTATTTGTGCGTCTAGGCTAACTTAATCACAACCCCTCTGCATCACACAACTCGCCTGCTGCCTACCCACTTTGCTTTCGCACCCCTCTGCACCTCCAAGTCTCCTCTTCTTCTCTTCATCATCAACTCCCGCTTCTATTTAGAATTTGCCGCAGGTTTCTCTCTTTCATGATTGCCGATCATGGCAGGCAGTACTGCTGCCGTGAGCGCATCGTCTCGCGTTCCTCGACAGATCACCTGCGGAATTCTCATCGCCGACAACTTTCCCGAAAGCGGATGGAAATGTATTCCATCATCAAAGAGTATGAGTATCAAATTGGTGAAGAAGGGCATTTGCTTGTCCTTTCCGAGGGATCCTGACCGCAGCATCTTCACTTGGTACAGCCCAGACGTTACCATGACTTACTCCAACTATTACCACATCACCATTGAGCTACCCGTCAACGGCTTCACCACGAAGCATGGAGAGCTGACATCGAATGACACCACGATCATGAAGAGCGCAGCACTGGAAGATCCTCAGGGCTTCATGATCTTCAACATCAACGTTACTGAGAAATTCAACACCAACATCATCGGTTTCGGATTGCCTTTCCATTCGTCAGACCTCGTCGCCGACAGCTGGGTGAACAAGAACACTCCCATTAACGGTGCCGCTACTCTTCCAGAGATCCTACAAAGACGGGACTTTACTCTTCTTGTCCATGCTACAGACCTTCAACTTGACCAGTTCGTCAAAGCCCTCAATCTTCAGAGCAGCCCAACACCCTATGGATATGGCGAAATGTGAGTAACCCTTCCCCGCCTACAGATCAAGCTGACATCTGGTGATACAGTCATACTTGGGACTTGAGACGATACGAACAACAAATACCCAAGAACAGGGGACACCATTTCACGCCCGAGATTCGTTTTTAAAACGCCAACGAAAGAGACACCGCCCTTACACAGACCCACGTCCAGGATGTCTGGGACTTTCAAGATGCGCTGGAAGATATCAGAGAGACAGAGCTTCCAGCGTTGATCTAGAAGATTGGCGAGCAGCCTGTTGCAACAGCGGAGAGGTTCGTGTCCCTGTTACAATTCAACAAAATATTCGTCAGTCAAGTTGCCCATGAAAACCATCAGTCACTGACATGAAACAGAAGAGCGATCACACGCGCGCTGTCTTCCGAGCTCTCAAAGGAGATAAGAACAAGATGCCGATTACGTTCCAAGAGCGAGAGCACAAAGCGCCTCAAGGTGGCAAGAGGTTTGAACCCGTCACATGGGGGGCAGTACATCTGTACTATGGGGCGTCTGACGAACTTATCGGCGTGAATGTTCGTAATAGTATCCCTCTGGGTATCATTCGACCTGAGAAAGGTAAGCCAGGACACAACTTCCATCCCATTGCCTATGAGGAGTACAGCGCCATCAAGGAGAAGTCTCCACGAGACGCCGTCACTCTTAACCTAAGGGTCAGTCTCCATGGTGATGAACTACGCGTAGGTGCTATCAATCGTTTGAGCAGTCCCGAGGTCTGGCCCTCATTGATGGAAGATGATCCACTGGTCTTTCGCAAGCAGGCAATCTTCAACCAGCTGCTGATTGAAAAGGGCCTGTGGGATTTGCACAGCGAAGGACTTCAGGTAGACCTGCCATCATTTGACCTGTTTCAAGACGTGCCGCTCAAGCTCCAAGATGCCTGCTTTGACCAGATCTTTGAAGTTGACAAGAAACGAGTACGTCAATACTTCAGCCATCTACACATGGGTCTCGGGCTAGTTTCAGGTCCTCCTGGCACCGGAAAGTCTCACCTAGCTTCGATACTTGTTATGATGATGTGTTTCAATCACTCCATCAAGCATGTGTATGTCAGCGCTGCCTCCAATGGATCTACCGACAACATTCTCAACCGTATCGACAACATCGCCACCAAGACTACCCAGCGACTGATCGAGGATGGCTCCGAAATGAAGCATCTTATGCTAGTCCGAGGATATAGTATCAACGAAGAGGTCCAGAATTGTACCCAAGGCTTGTTTGGGTCATCTTTCACGGAGGACAACGCTTGGAGTCCGTCATCATGGAGATTTGAGCGGTCGCTGTGCTGGTGGACACTGCGTGCATTGGGATGGAGAGACGTACCTCCACTGACTATCGACGACAACGCCGAACTATGGGAGCTTCACGGGAAGCTTGATGTGCTTTCATCCCCAGACACTGCCGACCCAGATCTTTCAAAGTTTCAGTACCTGGTACAAGTTGCTCAGGGTATCATCTCCTTCAACGAGTACAAGGAAGCTGTGGGGACATTAGAAGCCACCAGAAAACCCTGAGACAACTGATGAAGTTTATGGTCCAATGCGCGAATGTGGTGGCAACCACCCCAGTCATGTCTTCGAATTGGCTTTACGAGTCCTTCAACTCCACAAAAGCCCGTGCTGTTGTCTTTGATGAAGCTGCCACCATGTTCTGTGCGGATGCCCTACTGGTATATGGTAACACGCCTCGGCCAATGATCGCCATTGGAGATCCCAAACAACTCGCCCCTGTCCTCTCGACCGCCAGGGAGAAGCTTAACACCGGGTTCGAGCGCTACTACGACGACAGGCGTAGACGGTGGAGGACCAGGCGCAAAGATGAAGGCCCACCTGTCAATCGTTTTGCTGAGTTTGCAAAGATCTCATGGCTCTCCTGGTTCGTCCACCTTGGATGGCCCGTCTTTCATCTTTACACTCAACATCGCATGGCCGAAGGACTGTTTGATCTCTCACTAAACACTGTCTACAAGAGCCTGAAACAAAACTTCAAGTACAGCGCTCTCTGTCAACCTGCCAACTTCCCCATTGGTGTCGATGTTGAGGACTATCTGAAAGAAAAGTATCGCATCCCGGCCCCCTCGGATGGCACTCTTCAGCCGGTCTTCTTCAATTGCACCAACTCCCCATGCCGCCAATATCCCGACAACTCTTCACGCCTCAACCCTCGACAAGCAGACCTTATCACCATAGAACTTGTGAGCATGATTAAGAAGTTGGTATTGTCCCCTGCCGACATTGTCGTGCTCACGCCGTATCGTGCAAACCTCCGAGCTCTCGGCAAGCGGTTCAGGAAAGAGGAATCACTCCGAGACATTGTGTGTTCGACCTTTGACGGCTTCCAGGGCCGCGAGGCACAGATTGTGGTACTGGCGCTGTGTGTGACTCGAGAGACTGGACCAGCATGTGTGGCTGCCGAGCGTAGTCTGAATGTGGTCATGACTCGTCAAAGATCCAGTCTTCTGATCTTTGGCGATATTGCCACGACGACGAAAATGCCTCGGTCATCCAGATTTGACGACGATCACAATGTTGAAAGTGCTTTTGCAGAATGGGGTACGCAGATGGTTTTTCGGGAAGTGTTTCGTGCGATTTCCCAAAGCAAGCGAATTGTCAAGCTCGTGGGCAATCCGGCTGCAGATCCTGACTCATACTGGGACCGTCTTGAGACCTCAACTCAGATATTGTAAGAATGGAGGATGATTAAAGGGGTATGGGATTGGTTTAAAGAGGTTTGTTCACATCTACATCACAATGGTAGAATGCAGGAGCTGCAAGTTTGAGACAAATCAATGCTATTTACCCACATGTTCCTGTTCTTGTCCGTTCTGTCCATTATATCGTGAGTCCAATTCCAAAACAATGGATATTCACGTCATCTTCATCGTCCTTCGTCACCCAAATGCTCAACACCAGGGTTCACCTTGGGTCCAACTCCTTTAGCAACATCTCCTTTCTTCGGCCGAATGTCTCTGCATCATCTCTCTTCAGCTGCCTGTTTATCCTTCAAGGCTCTCACTTCGATGAGGTACTTCTGCATCACGTGCCTGCTTTGGGAGAAGTTCTTCTGCAACAAAATTTCTGCTTTTTCACCACCCGAGAAGTTGTTCGCTTCTGGTCTGACTGCCTGTGGGTCGCTGGTAGGGTGATATCGGGGCATCTTTGTTGTTGGCTTTGGACCGTGTAGTATCTTTTGCAACAGCGGCGAACGAGTCAACTGTAACTCGTGTTGGACGACGCACTGGGCCATCGTCTGCGGTTCCAAAGGATGTGGAGTAGGCCTGTTGCGTGAGTTGGCGCGATATCGTCGCTGCCTGCTGTCGTGGTTTCTTTCTTGTCTTGCGGTTCAAATCTCATGTCGCGTTAGTGTTTGATCCAAACTCTTCGGCCGATTCGTATACCTTTAGCTCTTCATCTGACCAGAAAAAGACGTCATCCCACTGGATGAGTCGTGGCCACCAGATAATAACTGGCTCCCGGATCGTCGTGGCGATTTGCAAGTTAGTGGAACGGTTGCCGACGTGTTGGTCGGCAATGAGCGGCGTCGTTTCGATGGGAGATGTGAGTCGTTGTTGGCTGTGTTTTTGGACCTCTTAGGAAAATCTCCCTGTCTCTAGAGTCCCCCTGGGTTGATCAGTAACGTTTGAAGAGGTGGGGTTTTGGTCCTGTGGTTCTCTCACTCTCTGGAAGGCGAAGAGGCTCTTAGCAGGGCGCCGCGCACCGCCTTCAAACGAGCTTTGTTCATGACAGCGATATTCGTTGGTGTTGGGTTTGGGGATTGCTTGAAAGCGGTATTGAGGGATGGGGTTTGATGGAACAGGAATTAGCCAAGGCTAGGCCTGTTTGATGCGGAGGCCCGATTGCTTTGTGGAACTTTGGTAACCATATTTGGTAACGATGTTTGCACTGCCATTGCATACTGTGATTCATCACTGACATCATCGCGCAATGGAGCTTTGCCGTTGTTTCTCACATAGTAGGATTCCGAATTTGAGAAATAATGCATGCTTTTGTGTTGAAAGGAGGGAGTAGCAAGATGGGTATCAAAGCAGGGCTGGCCTCGATGTGAGTTGGATGTGAGTTGGTGCAGGTAACTCGCAATACGCGACAGGATATTCCAAGTGAATATCAACCAGTTCAAACATTTGAGAAATAGCTGCCCGCCAGCAAGATTCGAATATTGGTCCCTGTCCTCTGAAAGACGTCGGAAGCCCATCATCAAGTTCCTGGTAGCATAATATCAAACCGCCGAAATCACAGCAACGTTACAAATCAAAAACCAAGCCTCTTGCGGGTCGTGCCTTTGGTATAATACTTGAATCATTTGCCTTACTGGCCGGTTTGTGTTCCCTCTGAATCCCGCTAAACAGACGGAAATGTAAAGCTGGACCAACCAACATGTTCAAGCAAATGGACAATAGCTAATTCACATGATAGAAACACTCTCGTCCTCTCGCAAGCAATCGAATCAACCCAAAACCTCCGCCTCTCAACTGATTGTCCAATTACTTTACTCAACAAGCACTCCATCGGCGGGCGATTGCCATCGTCCACTTGCTTCCATTTAATTCTGTTTGCGCAATCCACGATGTCGTTTGCCTTGGACCTCAGCAACAACCCAGATATCCTTTATTTCACATCATCGTCGGCTTCAAGTACGTTGTCTATAGCCTCCAAATCTGGGTACAAATAGCTCTCCCTCGCCACTATCCAACATCCCGCAAACTCCACAGCTAGCACCGGGTCTGCGCCTCTCAAAGCCGATGACCCTTGACTGGAACCGACACGATCCGATAACCACAAAACTTGGCTGGCATGCCTGAGAAAGTTTTCATCGTCGCTGTTTTCAGCTTTCTATCCCAGGTCCTTCCACTATATTCAGCTGTTCTTTCAGAAAGGGGTACATCAACCAGATGTAAACGAATCACCAGGCTTTCAGGCTACTCACTTATCCCAACGTCCGTTATGTCATGTTACCAATTGGCTGAACAGCTATAGTTCTTGTCGATGTGTGACTCATCACAAACGAAAACCATCTGTTTCCATGACCGGCCATCAAGCATGTGAAAAGTCCCAAACTTCTTGGCCGCGCCACCCTTTGCCAGATCAGCTTCGTTATGAGTCGCACCGCAGCATCGTAATACATCATCATTCATGGTCATATCACATGGGCCCTGTCTCCGTGCTTGGTGATGGACCGTTCGCCTTCACTTCTTCTACCAACCCAAACCTTTTACAGATTATGCTACGACTCATGTCATAAAAGCCTCATTTTCGGAGACCACAGATCAACTGGCATACTAGAGACCAAGGTCAGAGAATGAGATCGAAAATAAAAGGCTTAGCCAACGACTCCGATGAAGTCCGATGAAGTCCGATGAAGTCCGACAGGGGCCATCATAACAGCCCAACGTCAACCATCTCATTCTTGAAAGCATGGTATCATTATAGAGATATGGATAGTAGCGTGTTTAGGTCTACGACCTTGTTCAAAGTCTGGGTGTAACCTGGCATGTAATCAGTGATTGGCCCGATTTGGACGCCTGATCTTACATCATTGGCGACTTTAAGTTCACTACCTACGGGCAGGACCAACGGTTGTTGTTACCAATGCATGATAGCGACCGTTGAGCGTGCCTCGCACGTGAATAGACTATTTCAACTTCACAACTGGCAGTTCGACATGTCAGTCATTACCTTGATACATTGGTAGTCGGTATTCAGAGGACCAAGTACTTGAAATATTCTTTGATGTTCCTATACCAATACTCACAAAGAAATGCCATGCAACTGCCACTTGTGGTACTTAATGTATGGGAAGGTTGTGCAGACCAAGCTGCAGTAGGTATACAAAAGCTCGAATAACTTCATAACCTTTATACTATTATACTTATATTTCTATTTATTCTTACATAAACTATCATAAACTCTTTCGTTTTATATAAAATTATGTATTTCTTTACTAAGATCATCCCTAAAGTTGTCTAATTACTATACCTTATCGGCTGGGCACTGGCAACCAGTGACACCTCACCAAGAACTCTGCCTAACCTTTCAGGCAAACTGACTGCCATTTCATCCCTACATATCCTCTCGATATTTTCTTTTCTTTCCACAAACCGCCGTCACTCGTACGAAATCAAGCAAATCGCAGTTATGAGTGAAAGTCGACATAAGCGACCTGCGGAACGCGCTCCGTCACCCGCTCGGCCCAACAAGACACGTCCTTCGAACGACCGAGAGCGTCCTTCGAAAGACCGAGACGCCGCTGCCGAAGCTGCCGCTGATTATGCGGAGTCTCTGCTACAAGACTTCGACCCTTTCGAAAGGGAAAAAATCGACGAGATCGTCGGAGTTCTGACTAAGGCTCCTGATGAGGAATGGACTCAGGCCCAGGAGGATCGGGTCACTGAAGAATTCCAAAGCTCAGGCATGAAAGATACAAGGGATAGAATGACTGCTACGTCTCACCCTGTATTGCTAGGCTTGTTCAAGGTCTGCCTTCGGGTCTTTGAACTCACCCCTGTGGAATTGATCTCTCCACTTTATGGGCTGAACTATCAGTCAAAGGGGTCAAAAGGGAAGAAAAGTCCGCATATCTTTTCAACCCCTTTTTGCGACGCTCTGAGTGGACTCATCGTTCACCCCAATATTGATGGAAGCCTCCCCAGACTGGTCTGTATGTTGCAGTTCGCAGTTATCTGTCGACTGGACATCAGACGCCCATGGCCGGTCCCAAAGGTCCCCAAGGATTGCCATGTGTTGGTAACGTTGCGCCGCCAAATGGACGATTCTAAAGGGTATCTATTACGTGAACCCATCAGCCAAATGCATGAGAAGTTGCGGAACTCTGCCTCCGAGCATGGCAAGAACGTCTCGAGCATGTCCGACTATCTAGATCGGATCAGCGACATCTCTGCCGAAACATACGGGCTTGTTTCGGAACCCGATGATGGCGCTTATAATCTGTTTGGCGCCTTTTACAAGCCCATCACAGCGGATGATGTGGCCGTAGTGGTCCGGGCAATCGACGAGACGCCGATTCATGGTACAGATTTGACGTATACCATCAGCGATGCCCTCAAGAGCTACAGAGGGGTCAAAAAGGCTCATGATTATCCAAGTGCTCGCGAGTTTCCTGAAATCTGGGAGCGATCACAGAAGAAGATGCTGAGGATATTCCTTCAAAGGCCTGATGCCAGACTTGAAAGGTCTCAAGAGAATGAAGCTCCTGCTACCAGCCACCAAGGCAATACAGGACCAGAAGTCTCTGAGCCTGAAGAGGATGGCCCAGTCGCTACTCAAGATGCTGAAATGGTTGACCAGTATGGGGAGGTCATTGATAGCCCAAATTCCACCCGGCCTGCCAACGGCGGACGTCTAACTCCTCCTGTCGGCTACCGGATGCGTCGCCCACAGAGACGCTCATCCGATTTGGTGCCATCAAGTCCACTCCATGGGTCTTCAAATTCCTACCCAATCCGAACCCGCGAAAGCGATGAGCTGTCCGTGAGGAGAGCTGAGGAAATCGATTCTTTGAGGGAACGGATCCAGCAGCTGGAAGAAAGCAGAGCCCAGGACCGTGAGATTATATCGGACCTTAGGGAAGAACTCCAGGATCAGAGAGCTGAATTTGTCCAAGAGTTCAGGAAGCAGGGTGAAAAGAACACCCAACTTCTTCAAAGACTCGAGAAGCAGAACAGGGAGTTCATTCAAGAGCTCAAGGACCAGAACACCCAGTTTATCAAAGGCCTTGAGGATCAGAACACCAATCTGTTTGTCCGTCTTCAGAGCTCAAGTTCCCGCGATGCTGCAGCCACGGTGAATACAACCACAGCTGCATCTCCGGAACTTGGTACCTCCCCCTAGAGACTTGGCAATGCACAAGACGATGGGGGATTGCCTGAAGACCTCTGATGAGTCTCGGCCTGACGCTGAGGAGATCACAGATCCTATTGCTACAGATGCTCAGATGGACGAGAACCTTGACTTAGAGGCTAGATTAGAGAATGCGCCTCATGGTGAGGATGCATTGTCCAATAAGGAGGTGACTTGCCTAGCAAGATCATAGCGCGAACCAATCTCGACATTGGCTATCAGCAACCTCAGTTCACTGTGCCACAGATTCGATAAGTTTCATAAGTGGTATTGGTTCTATGAAGACCGTTGTCGGGATAATACGGCAAGGACATACAGTTCACTTTTTACAGTATGGGTCAAGAGTTAGAGAGAAATAATATAACTAGATAGAAGGAATACGAGGCAATGTTCTTAAAATAAGGTAAAGAAGGACCTTACTCCTGATTGATGGTGTGCTACTGTATGGTCATGCTTCCTCCCCTTTGTCTGATTGCCTTGCCTCTGGATATGTGCTCTGAAGTTGAGTTTGTGGAGCAGTCGGTATTGGTGCCAGTCTGTCACTTGCGGCCGAGAAGTACGATGGAACTGATGCTGGGTACCCTGTCGCTGCGTGTCCATTTCTGCGCTGGGATCAGGCGGCCAGCGTCTTAATGTCGCTCCTGGGTTTCTCTGAGCTTGGCTCTTTCCGCCTTGAGGAGAGCGACTAGTTTCAGATGTCGGGTGACTCCATTTTGACCTGTCCAGACTGTTCCGAAGGACCAGGCAGACGTCTCGGCTCGTGGGGATTCTTTGTTGAGAGATGCTGCCTCTGGGGAGCAGACTTGGGGGTGGTGGCGGCGGCGTCCTTGTTCGCAGAGGGCTTCTCGGTAGTAGCCTTGCTCAGTTCGGGTTCAATCAGAGGTAATCCCCTTGCCGATCGCCAATCACTGTATTGGGCAGAGATGCCTTCCTTCCAATACGACGGGTTTGGGAAAACGGTCCAGGGCCAGCGATGCTCATTGGCATCCAACCCACATGCCCTCACTAGAAACGAGTTAGTTATGAGATATGTCTCGTGAACGATGACTTACCATGTTTGCCCCAGGCGAGCTTTTCAGACTCAAATACGAAGTAAGCCTGGTTGACTTTTACGTATTTAGCCGTAGCCAGCAGTTGACAGAGCTTCTCCTCTGTCTTTTTGAGGAGTGATCCCCATCCAGATTCATTCCATACGCCGTAATACTGGAAATATGACTTTATAAAGGTACGGCGGTGTTCCGGCACCATGGCGTCGACAGCTGCTGGGTCGGGCGCAGTGTTTGTGTTCTGCATTTTGTTGTGTTGTGCTGTGTGTTGTGAAAGAAATTGTGTGTGTTGTGAAAGGAAGAAAACAAAAGAAGGAAGGGAAGACAGGCATCTAATCGCAAATGGCAACTGCGGCACTGACAATTTCTTTGGCTGCCTAATCTAGTAAGACTAGGCAAATAGGCAGTACCTGTTTTAAATTTTGCTTAACCATTTATTTACCTATGATGCCTACTTGAACAAACAACATATTCATGCCAGTGGACAAGAGCTAAACATCCATCACTCGATATAAACACTCGGCCTTTCGCTAGCAATCGAATCACCCCAAAACCTCCGAGTCAACTGATTCCAGCTACGGGTGATTGCCAACATCCACTTGCTTGTACCAGCTCTGTTACGCAATCTACCATCTCCTTTGCCTTGGACCTCAGCAACAACCTACATACCCTTTATTTCGCATCAGCATCGGCTGGCGTATTGCATTACCTACAGCCTCCAAATCCAGTATATATAGCTCTCCATCGCCACTATCCAACTCATTACACATCATTCCACAGCCAGCACCAGGCCTGGGCCTCTCAAACCCCGATGACCCTCGAGACTCTTTCTGAGCTCCAGTTGCGTCACAGCTCAAGTACCCTAAAGACGTAGGAGAACTCTTATCTTCTCCTGAAGGAATATTCCTATAAGCGCTGATACACTGCGAAGGCAGCAGTTCGCATGTAAGTTTATGAAGGTAACAACCCCTACCGAAGAGTGAAACCGACCCCTTAATGTCAGTAACTGCGTGGGAGACTACTGGGAAGGAGCATACGGAGAGGAGGCAGGGCCAAAGTGAGGAAGGGACGACACGCCGAAATCTACACCAACAATATCATCCAATGGCAAATCAACAGTAATGCTTATCATAGCTCCTTCCAAGGCTGATATAATCTCACAGTCCGTCCATGTGTCAGACTCTGCTTTGACCACTCTTGTCTCTGACTCCAGTCGAGTGACCTGTAGACCGTACATTTGGCGTCGCGGAGGCCACAGAACGACTTCCAGGCCTTCAAGGCCCCAAACAAACATTGAATATATTCACCTGGACGCTCCCACCCCCTGATAACAGACTGGTTCTCTTCTGTCCACGTTGATGCGTGAGGGAAGAGCATACTCGGCGAGTTTCGACCGATCGTACCTCTGCTCGTGGGTGATTGGCATGTAGATGAGTATACATTTGCGGTTCGGTGGAACATCCATGTCAGACCAGTCGGAGGATATCAATATCGGGTTCTCATGAGATTCATATGTTCGCAACACCTCCATCAAGACCAGCGGTCTCCTTAGTGGACGGGCCTTTCAACTGTTTCAGCTTGGCATCGGTATTGTCAATATTCTCTTGAACGCCAGCCGGAACGTGAGCTGCCCGTCCACTAATGAGGCCGCTGATCTTGAGGTTTTAGACTTCACTGGTGGCATTTTATTGTTTGAAGTTTACAGATGAAATTATGAACTGGCTTCACAGCAAGGACTTGGTCAGGTTTTTGAATGGGCAACACGGAAAGGGAACTCGACTATAGCCAATTTCGACTATCTTAGCTACATAAGCTATCTGAGCTGCTATTCTCGTTCTCTCACGTCCTCTGTTATATCCAGTAACATACTGGTGATATCGGAGCCTGGCGCATTGTCCACCATCCAAGTAGGAACGACCCGGACGGGTACCACGTCCAATCCTCAAAGAATATGTTCTTCTTCTCCCCATGTCGTGCCATCAAATGACTGATGCCAAAGATGCCGGCTGTCTGGTGGGACTTCAAGAACGTCGGCTCATTAATGAGAAAGTTTGATTCAGATTACCCCTGGCCTTGTAGACATCCATCATCCCGGGGTAAAGCAAGTGCGTAACGTATTCCTGACCTTGACGAACAAGAGTAAGTTGGAACATATAGATATGGAACATATGAGTGCGAATCCCAAACTGCTCGGACTCATTCAGTTCATAGTGAAGGTGGGCAGACGAGTCTTGGGCCGAAATACTTACACCTATCAAGGCCTGGTAGAGACCTTTCGCGCGTTCTCCGACACACTTGACACTCGTTTCTAGAGGTTCCAAGTAACCATTGGGCCAGCTAGTGATATCGACTTGCTCAGGGCTCTGTTCATTGCCATCTCATGCAGTGAGTAGCGTTTCCAAAGACCCAAGGTAAGCCATATTCCACCGCTGTTCGCAAGACATCTGCTAGACCCCATACAAGCCCTGAAGAATTTCTGGTATAGGTCGTCATCTTGAAGGAGGGGTTCGAGAAAGGTTTTATCCTTTACTATGACGATATTGTGAACGTCCACCGTGAGCACCGAGATGAACTCCAACTTGACGCCGCGGACAATGGATTTGATTCAAGGCAACCGAAGAGCGTGAGGCGGTGGTCATAGTCTACCAGGGGGAGTATCGCTCTGAAAGCATCAGCTTCGGAACCATTCAGTCCGAATTGGCCCTCGGGAATGATACCTTGAGTCTCAAGACACCTGGTCCTTTGGTCCATCCGAGCGGGACAGCGGATGAAGCATTTGAGGGTCCGAAGGATGTCAATTCCCCAGAATGCCCGGTCGTAGATGGAAGCGATAAACCCACTGAGTTGAGTGTCTCCAACGACCTGGTGATGGTAGTGGTAGAAGCCATCGAGACTCTCGTTCCTCGAGTAGATTAGCCTTTCCGTTGTCTCCTGCTGGAACCACCACATTTGTTGGGAGCGCTATTATTATTAGTCTTATTAGTATTAACTTTTCTTATTAGTATTAACTTATTAGTATTA